>DWPV01007777.1:0-10475 GCA_018251915.1 Urbanus proteus proteus
CCGCATCCGATGCCGTTTAAATCATCTCAATCGGTTCAGGCATCGCGGAGTAATCGGTGAACATACATAAAAAAAAATACATACATACATCCGAACATAGTACCTCCTCCTTTTCGAAGTCGGTAAAAATACGATTCAGATACGAAAAAATCAAAAAATATAGCAACAAAGAGACCTTTAATAGACGGCTCTTTTGTCTGTCACAGAACATAATTAATATGCTAACGCAATAAAGCTTACTCAATATTTTCCAAACGTATGTAAATTGGTTGTCGTCTGTCCCACGGTGGTGAATAATGTAATTATCAATCTGTGGGCAATGTTTATCCATTGTCAAGTATTATTGATTTTTGGCTAATGTTTTACTATTCATTCTATTACACTTAAATTTTAATTAAAATGTTTTAGCCTGCAAGTTACAAGTTAGGTATATAAGTATTCGGTCTTGCTGAATTGCTGAAATAGATTCAAAACGTGTTCTTATAGTTCCTTGGTAAACGCATAAAATATGACTCTCTTTAATTTATTTCTTTAAACTTATATTGGGCTCTAAAATGATTTGTGAATGATAACGATATCAGATATCAGCTAATATACAATATGAAATAGTTGTTGTAAGATAATTATTATTCTTACGATACAGATACATACACTATTATTCTTGACGATCTTTTTCATAAGATTGAAGGACACGTTTTCAGTCCAACTGATAGTTAATGATAACAGTCATCTTCTTGAAGCTTATTACGAATATCCGATTAGGTCCTATTTCGCCGATCACATATGTGTTACCGCTCCTGAAAACTAGTATGGTCATCTCGAGTCATTTGACAGCCAAATCTTTTATCAGTTTTACGTATCAGAAACCTTTGTGAACGTCGCTTTTGTTTTCATATATATTGAAGAGAAATATTGCAAAACTTCCCGAACGTTTATAAGGGTATGTAAGTCTGTGATATCTTCTAATTAAACTCAAATAAGTAAATAATCTTCTGTCATTATTTTTCTCTGTAACGTTTCCCATTTCCTTTATAGCATTGTACAAATTGAATTCTCCAGGCCCATAGGATACATTCCAAGAATCATTAATTGTATTACGGCCTACAGTGGCTTTGCGTAACATCTTCCATTCATTAACATTATTTATGTTTACTGGTAATTCCGCGTGGTCAATAAAAGTATTCCACCAAAGCGATGAAGCGAAGCGAAGCTGTGATTTCTATTCTTTTACTACACTGAGGTTACTGAAACTGAAGTAACAGTTAATTAGTAAAATGTACTCACTTTTTAAGTCTCCAAGAATATTATATCTAGTTTTTACATAACTATCGGAGACGTAAGCAATGTGTGTTTTAGAGGTGGTGGTTATAACAGCAGTGTTTAGCGCTGGTGTGTTCAGGTTTGAAGGGTGTGGTTTGGGAGACATACTTGTGGCGTTCCAACATAGTCCTCAGGGGTAACAATGCATCTTTGACCGACCTCAGGTAGGATTGTGATTTTATGTGGGGTTGATTACAGATGTCCATGGGTGGCAGGGGCTACTTATCATTAGGTGAACTTTATGCTCGTTTGCTAGTTCGATCATATAAACAAACGCATGTTTCGAGGAAACTTGAATCCAGTCGGGGTCTTATATTAGGAAATGTTAAAATTGACTGGGATTGAGTCTCGAATTTTGGCGGTGATTAGTCAACTAGTGGAAGGTGACTTTTGTAAACGAACAAACGAGCATGTAATCCATATGGTATGTGGCCACTGCCGCCCATGAACACCCGTGATTTTGTGATTCTGTGTGAGTCAATCCAAGTTTTATTCGCATTCGATGTACATTCGAGGTACTCATTTCAATTATTATATTTATGTTGAGAATTAGTATACGTATAGGGTGAATTTTTCAAGTGTGCGTGGATGGGAAAATCTGAAACTACTTATAAGGATTATCGAACAATGTTAAAAGGACTTACGAGGCCGATTTTGATAAAAACTAAAACTGTTTAATTCGTTTTTCAAAATATTATTTTTCTTAGCCGGGAATCGAACCAATTTATTTTGATAAAAAAGCACATCGTATTATTGCGTCGTCTGATCGTGTTGCTTGTAAGGATCAAATTATGGAAACTGACTATACCTGTAAAACTAAAGGAGAGGACTCATTTTTAAAGAAAAATTAAATTCCATACATAATCTTACTAAACCTTTTACTAAACAAAATGTATTTTGTACAAGAATGAGACACTTTCTTTAGATTGACATGCATAGTTGGTTTTCAGAATTTGATCTTAACAAGCAACACTATCCTATGACCTAATAATTCAGGTGTGTTTTTTTTTGTCAAAATGAACTCGTTCGATTCCCAGCTAGGGGAATAGAATTTTTAAAAATCTAACAGGTAATACAGTTTTAATCTTTATCAAAATAGGTCTCATAAGTTCTTTCAGCATAATTCGTAATAATCGTACTAATCGTAAAAATCGTAAAAATCGAAAAAGTCGGGGTCGGGATCCGGATCGGGATCGGAATCGGAATCAATACATGCGCCCTTCGTAATATACTTTCTTAAAAAATGCTCTGTTTTTTTCGTTCATTACGCTACTTACGCTACGTGTGCAGGCCCCCTCGCAGGAGCGCGGTATGTTACCTATGTTTAGATAAGTAGTCCTTTTTACTTTTTTAACGCGGGTGAAACCGCGGAGATCAGCTAGTTTTAAATATTTTTAAACATTTGTTTACTCTAGTGTTGGAAATTGATATTGAAGTTACTAAAATATCAATATATTTCCTTTGTTTTGTTAAGGTAATTAATGGAAATTTCATTCAGGCTCGCCGGACAAGGTATTAAACATTTTGACAATATGCGACCCTTCGTGACTCGCTATAAAGGTACAACTATAGAAATAGATTTCCCTCCTATAAGATATACTATGTATTAGCAATTAGTATACTATTTCGACGGGAATTTCAAAACAATATTTGTGTTTCACCGACACGCAAAATTGCTTCACTATAAAATAGGTTTAGAGATGGTATATTCACAATTGTTCGATATTAGTTTTACTACCTTTATAGTAATAGTAATCAATGTTATATACCGACCATTGTCGCTATATATCCATATCTTGTTGAGCAGGAAATAATTTGACTTCAAAAAGTGAATATAAATGTTTTTGCTACGGAGTTTTCACCACCGTAAGTATTAGCATTAGGAAGAGAAGTGTCGGTCAAAGAAAAACAGATGGGCAAGTTAATGGACAGCTTTCATAAGGGCCAGGCTTTTACGCTCCATACAAATGTGTGGATCTAATGAAGTAGACGTGAGTGGAAACTTCGGTAATCTAGTCAATGGATGTTTTTATAGTAAATCCCAAAGAATGCGTCATTAGATGGGATACTGTTATTTCGATGTTGGAAAGCGTATTGCTGTACCTAAATAAAAAATATACAACATACCAGAACCATGAACCTTTTTAACTTAAATAACCAAAACTTTATATTTACTAGTGAACTTGTCTCAATGGTCGTAATTCAAACATAATTAACAAAATAAAATCAAAATTTGATAAACTTCTTAAATAAAAATAAAATCTATCCATTGGGAATTTTCACTTCACGTGTCACATCTATACATTTAAATAAAATTGACGTGTCTGTTTGTCATTTCAAAATAACATTTTTTTACTCAATGCATATGACATTATACACGACACATATAACGAAAATGCATTTTTTTTGTGTATCTGTCTGTCTGTTTAGCTGAGGCAGATACTCTTCTAAACGGCTAGACCGATTTTGACGGGACTTTTATTGGAAGATAGCTGAGCTTCTAAGGCGTAACATATGCTACTTTATTTGCAAAACGCATTAGCGCGCGCTCCACGCGCATGCGGACGCCCGAAGGTAGTAATAGCTATATAAATAAGTAAGTAGCTTACTAACTTAGTAACTTACCAAAGTGTTCAACACTTTACCAGACAACTAAGATGATCTATTTCAACTCGTGCCTTTAATGGATGTCCAAAACTCCGGTACCGAGTACTCAATTATTCAAAGCTTTTAATATTCTCAGTGGACTACATATCACGGGTTGAATGTTTGCGACAAATATTTGTTCCGGTCTGTATAGAGATGGAGTTGCACAGTCTATGTATATTAAATGGACTCGAATGTACTAAAATCCACTTAAACGTAACATACATGAAACACTTTGTTAAATATATCGTTAGATTTTATGTGAACTATTTAAAGTAGAAATACTTTAAATAGTTCAAACAGAAATATCAATGTTTTTATATTTTTTGATTTGAATAAATTATCTATACCAGTTGATTTACCAACTTAGTTTGCCGAATAATAATAATGCTAGATAGGGACAGTTTAAAAATTGAGAAACGTAAATTCAAATCGAGTGAACAAGTAGACAATTCTCTTTATTCTGTTCAAACCAACGTTCGACCTCAATATTACTAAGCGTAAAACAATATTTTTTTTACGTCGTGGGCACTGGTATGATTTAAATACGAGTACCTATACGTAAAAAATGTATTCAAAACGTCGGGTGCGATAATTTATTTTAAAAACATAATTCAGAGAATCCTGATTTTTCACTGTTTAGGTCAATATGAATCAAAAAACAAAGTGTTTCCTCGTTTATTGTTTGTAGGTATTCCTAGTTTTTATACTCTAAACCAGCGGTCGGCAACCCGCGGCCCGCCGACGTCTTACGTCTTACGTCTTAAATAAGTTATAAATATCGTATATATATTGGGCTTCTTAGGTTTATATCACAAGTGTGGCCCGTCTTTAGTTGATTTTGTCATCTCGTGGCCCTTGCCTGCCAAAAGGTTGCCGACCGCTGCTCTAAACAATAAATTTCTTGGATTTTTCGCAGCCAACGCCGGACTACGCAGAGCATTTCATGACGCAATCTGGGTAGATGCGAGTTTATTTGCACCCTTTTACGAGTAGGTACTTAATTGATCAATACGCCTGACTGTCAACAAAAGTAAATTTTAGCATATAGACCGGATATCCTCTTTCCTATTGAACTGTTTTCCGTATAATAATTACATGTATTTAGCCCGAAATGGACCCATATCGTCACTCTTAAATTAATGACCGACATATGAGTAGGTCGGGCTGATAAGTGGGGATTGATTTCACGGAAATCGAAATCGTTTTTTGGAGTATGTCGTTATGGATGCTCGACCTAATTTGTGTTTACGTATACACCTAACACATATCGACGTTTTTATCTATACGAATCTTTAGTTGAGATCAAAAATTCTATTTTATTAAAACTGTTCGATGTTTGAAAGTTGGAAAATTACCTTTATTTCACTATCACTATCCTAATTATTATAAATGCGAATGACCGTTTATGTGTTTGTTTGTTTGTAACGCCTTCACGCGTTATTGACAAAACCGATCGTTATGAAATTTTGCGCACATATTGCCAGAAGTCTGGAAAAGGACATAGAGTACCTTTCATCCCGAAAAGTGATACTATTCCCAAAGGATAGGAAAGTAACTTTTATACCTACAATGTACCTGCTTTTATACCTACGGCCTCTTTGTGCGAATGTACACATGAATGCGAGCGCAGCTGCGGGTAAATACTAGTATGATATAAAACAAGGTCGCTTTCGGCTGTCTGTTTCGGTCCTATGTAAGAGTAGATCTTTAAAACTCTGCAATGGTTTTTAATGCGGTTTTTTAATAGATGGAGTAATTCAAAAGGTAAGTTTATACTATGTAATATAGTGCGAAGTCGCGGGCAAAAGCTAGTAAATATCACAATAATATAATCATGGCATCTTAGAAAAATCTTCTCTTTCCATGCCAAAAAATCCATCAAGGTTTTAGGTTTCTTAGGAAACCTATCAACCTGTAATTCAACCTGCGGAACTCCAATCGGAGTCTGAAGTTTAAAGTACTATTACAACGAAAAAAACCTTCTGCTGAACTGTTTATTAGTTTGTTAATTGAAATATTCTTAAACATTTTTACATTTATTGCGTTTGTGAGTGCATTGATCCCGTTTTTATTTGGAAAAACACTCGGCACTACGCTTGCGTAAGTCCTTTAATGAACTTAGATATTAAACTTAGATAGAATAGAAGTTAATAAATTCTTGATAATGCTTGCTCGTCTTGGATCCTCTAAATTAAAATTTTATTAAATTTTCATAATATCCTGTTTGATACGGTAAACTAATAATAATAATTCTCGTCTTTTAAAATAAACTTTTAAAAGAAATGCGAGTTAGCAAAATGTGCTCGACTTATCCAAACATTACTACCGTAATAATATTGGTTTATAACCATACAGATTCAGTAAATTCATTTGCCACTTCCATTTTATAAATTGTTCCTTTTTTAGACCGTAACAGTGTAAGCAAAGTTAGAGTTTCAATTTAAACCTAATTGTTGAAGAGCTTAACTTCTGAGTTGCGAGGGATAAAAGATATAAATTACGCTGTGAAGAAGTGAATTTAGTTGTTTTAGTAATTTATCCGTTCTTCTGACCTACTACCGCTCCCTTCAAGTAAATTACTCTTCATAATGAAAATGCTGTCGGAAATTGAGTAAGTTGAGTTTATAACGAGATTGTCATTGTAGATTCACGCCTATAATTGGCCTGGAATACTTGGACTTTTTTGTCTTTCAGGTCTTCCCGGTCTTCTTGGTGTACCTGGTCTTCCAGGTCAACCTGGTATAGTTATACCAGGTAGACCAGGTAGACCAGGAAGTCTAGTTGGACTTCCTAGTCTACCTGGTCTACCTGGTGTACCGGGTCTGACTGGTCTACTTGGTCTTCCAGGTCAACCTGTTATACCTGGACTTTCTGGTCTTCCGTGTCTAACTGGTCTACCAGGTCTACCTGATTTTCCTGGTCTACCTTGATTCCTGGTATACCTTGACCCCCTGGTCTTGCAGGTCCTCCTGATCTTAATTGTCTTCCTGGTCTTCCTGGTATTCCTGGTCTACCTGGATTACCTGATCTACCTGGATTTCCTGGTATACCTTGACCCCCTGGTCTTGCAGGTCCTCCTGATCTTAATTGTCTTCCTGGTCTTCCTGGTATTTTGGTCTACCCGGATTACCTGGTATACCTGGACTTCCTGGTCTTCCAGGTCTTCCTGGTCTACCTGGTCTTCCAGGCCTTCTAGGTTTACTTGGTCTTCCTGGTATTCCAAGTCTTCCTGGTCTACTTGGTCTACTTGGTCTACCTGATCTTCCTGGTCTTCGTGGTCTTCCTGATATTCCTGGTCTTCACGGTCTTCCTGGTATACCTGGACTTCTTGGTCTTCCAGGTCTTCCTGGTCTACCTGGTCTACCTGAATAACCTGGTCTACCTGTATTGCCAGGTATACCTGGAATTACTGGTCTTTCAGGTCTTCCTGTTCTACCTGGTCTACCTGGACTTCCTGGTCTTCCAGGTTTTCGTGGTCTTCCTGGTCTACCTGGACTTCCTGGTCTTCCAGGTCTTTCTGTTCTGCGTGGTCTGCCTGATCTTTCTGGACTACCTGGATTTCCTGGTATACCTGGTCTACTTGGTCTTCCTGGTCTACCTGGTCTACCTGGTCGATCTGGTCTTCCTGGTCTACCTGGTCTACCTGGATTACCTGGTCTACCTGTATTGCCAGGTATACCTGGAATTCCTGGTCTTCCAGGTATTTCTGTTCTACCTGGTCAACCTGGACTTCCTGGTCTTCCAGGTCTTCGTGGTCTTCCTGGTCTACCTGGAATTCCTGGTCTTCCGGGTCTTCCTGGTATACCTGGTCTACTTGGTCTTCCTGGTCTACCTGGTTTACCTGGTCTTTCTGGTGTACCTGGTCTACATGGGCTACCTGGTCTAACTGGGTCTCCTGGTATACCTGGTCTTCCAGGTTTTCTAGGTCTACTTGGTCTTCCTGGTATTCCAGGTCTTCCTGGTATACCTGGACTTCCTGGTCAACCTGGTATACCTGGAATTCCTGGTCTTCCAGGTCTTCCAGGTCTACCTGGTCTGCCTGGTCTACTTGGTCTTCCAGGTCTTCCGTGTCTACCTGGTCTACCAGGGTTTCCCGGTCTTCCAGGTCTTCCTGGTCTACCTGGACTTCCTGGTCTATCTGGTCTACCTGGTCAACCTAGTCTACCTGGTCTACCTGGTCTACCGGGTCTGACTGGTCTACTTAGTCTTCCAGGTTAACCTGTTATACCTGGACTTTCTGGTCTTCCTGGTATTTCAGGTCTTCCTGGTCTACTAGGTCTACCTGATCTTCCTGGTCTTCCTGGTATTCCTGGTCTTCTTGGTGTTCCAGGTATACCTGGATTTCCTGGTCTACCTAGTCTGCCCGGTCTACCTGGTCTTCCAGGTCATCTAGGTCTACTTGGTCTTCATGGTCTTCCTGGTCTACCTGGTCTTCCTGGTCTTCCTGGTATTCCTGGTCTTCCTGGTCTACTTGGTCTACCTGATCTTCCTGGTCTTCGTGGTCTTCCTGATATTCCTGGTCTTCATGGTCTTCCTCGTATACCTGGACTTCTTGGTCTTCCAGGTCTTCCTGGACAACCTGGTCTACCTGGTTTACCTAGACTTCCTGGTCCTTCAGTTCTTCCTGGTCTACTCGGTCTTCCTGGTATGTGTGGTCAACCTGGTCTTTCTGGTCTACCTGGATTTCCTGGTATACCTGGTCTTTTACGTCTACTTGGTCTTCCAAGTCTTCCTGCTCTACCTGGTCTACCTGATCTTCATGGTCTTTCTGGTAGTCCTGGTCTTCCTTGTCTATCTGGTCTATTCGGTCTACCTGGTATTCCTGTTCTACCTGGTTAACCTGAACTTCCTGGTCTTCCTGGTATTCCTGGTCTTGCAGGTCCTCCTGGTCTACCTGGTCTTCCAGGTCTCCCGTGTCTACCTGGTCTACCTGGTCTTCCTGGACAACCTGGTCTACCTGGTTTACCTGGACTTCCTGGTCTTCCAGGTCTTCCTGGTCTACTTGGTCTTCCTGGTATGCGTGGTCAACCTGGTCATTCTGGTCTACCTGGATTTCCTGGTACACCTGGTCTTTTAGGTCTACTTGATCTTCCAGGTCTTCCTTCTATACCTGGTCTACCTGATCTTCCTGGTCTTTCTGGTATTCCTGGTCTTCCTTGTCTATCTGGTCTATTCGGTCTACCTGGTCTTCCTGGTCTACCTGGATTACCTGGTATACCTGGACTTCCTGGTCTTCCTGGTCTACTTGGTCTACCTGTTCTACCGGGTCTGACTGGTCTACTTGGTCTTCCATGTCAACCTGTTATACCTGTACTTCCTGGTCTTCCTGGTCTACCTAGAATACTTGGATTTTCTTGTCTTTTAGGTCTTCCCGGTCTTCCTGGTGTACCAAGTCTTCCAGGTCAACCTGGTATAACTGGACTTCCTGGTCTTCCTGGTTTACCTGGTCTACCTGATCTTCCTGGTCTTCCTGGTCTTCCTGGTATTCCTGGTCTTCCTGGAATACCTGGACTTCCTGGTCTTCCAGGTCTTCTTGGTCTACCTGGTCTACCTGGATTGCCTGGTATACCTGGAATTCCTGGTCTTCCAGGTCTTTCTGGTCTTCCTGGTGATCCTGGTCCTCCTGGTCTACCTGGATTACCTGGTATACCTGGACTTCCTGGTCTTCCATATTTTCCTGGTATAACTGGAATTCCTGATCTTTCAGGTCTTCCTGGTTTTCTTGGTCTACCTGGTCTGCGTGGTCTACCTGGATTTCCTGGTATACCTGGTCTTCCAGGTCTTCTTGGTCTACTTGGTCTTCCTGGTTTACCTGTTCTACCTGGTCAATCTGGTCTTCCTGGTCTACCTGGTCTTCCTGGTCTACCTGGACAACCTGGTCTTCCAGGTCTTCCTGGTCTACCTGGTCTACCTGGTCAACCTGGTCTTGCAGGTCAACCTGGTATAACTGGAATTCCTGGTCCTTCAGGTCTTCCTGATCTTCCTGGTCTACTTGGCCTGCGTGGTCTACCTGGTCTTCCTGGTCTACCTGGATTACCTGGTCTACCTGGATTGCCTGGTATACCTGGACCCTCTGGTCTTTCAGGTCCTCCTGTTACACCTGGACTTCCTGGTCTTCCAGGCCTTTCTGTTCATATTGGTATACCTCATTTTTCTGGTTTTTCAGTTCTTCCTGGTCTTCCAAGTCTTCCTGGTCTTCCTGGTCTACTTATTCTACCTGGTCTACCTGGACTTCCTGGACAACCTGGTCTTCCAGGTCTTTCTGGTCATACTGGTATACCTCGTTTTTCTGGTCTTCCAGTTCTTCCCGGTCTTCGAAGTCTTCCTGGTCTTCCTGGTCTACTTGTTCTACCTGGTCTACCTGGTCTTCCTGGTCTACCTGGTCTTTCTCGTCTTCCTGGTCTACCTGGTCTACCTGGTCTACCTGGACTACCTGGTCTACCTGGTCTACCTGGTCTACCTGGTCTACCTGGTCTTCCTGGTCTACCTGGTCTACCTGGTCTTCC
>DWPV01007778.1:0-10475 GCA_018251915.1 Urbanus proteus proteus
TCATACCTGGGGTTGACCACAGATGCGTTGCTACCCCTGAGGACTGAGATGGAACGCCTCGGATAAGTCTGTCTCCATGACCACACCCTTCAAGCCAGAACACAGCAGTGCTTAACACTTCCGTTATACAGGCAGAAATAGGTGTGGCGGTGGTGCCGCCGGAGTCGAACTACATGGGGTTCTACCACCTTCAAAAATGCTTATAGACGACAGTAACTGCTTTTCTTTAGTTGCACTGCATGCTCGTTTGCTACTTAACTATATCTTATTATAAATAATAAAAATTCTATATAAAGATACTTAATAGTAATTACGTTTCGAACAACCGCTTCAGCTTTTGTATGCGATGTACTAACATTGCACCTGTACAAATGATATTATTAATTAATGGTAGCCATGTTTGGATTTTATAGCTCCACGTTTCGTTGGAGCTACAGATAAATAATATCCAGTTCAGTTTTAATAATATGCAAATTGGTCATATTAATTCCGTATGTATCATGCGTCTATAGGTCTTTAAAAGTTCTTCAAGTGGACTTCAAAGGCCTGTTGGTGCAAGACAGATCCATTGCCGTCTGCATCTTCAAGGCAAAAGATATGTGCACATTCATACGGATACACTTACACTCACAATCTACACACAGCATACACACACTCACACATGCACACATGCGTAGACAAACCTTTTTTATTGACGACGGGGAAAACCTTCAAAAGGTACCCGACGCCCTGGGTGCGACGCGGGGTTATGTGGGATTTTTACCGCACTAGAAACCCCCTGGTGGCCATCCTCGGTGCTGCAAAGAAGACTCCGTCGTCTCAGCAAGGAACGCCATCCGGAGTACTCTGAATTTTTCAAGTGTGCGAGAATGGGAAAATCTATAATTATGAAGCATTTCAAAAAATGCTGAAAGTACTTACGAAGCTGGTTTTGATAAAAACAAAAAATGCATAATGAGTTTTCCAAAAATCTACATTCCTTGTCGGGAATCGAAAGAGCCCATTTTAAAAAAAGGATCAAGGATCAAATTCTGGAAATTAACTACACATGTCAAACGAAAAGGAGCTCATTTTTAAGAAAATACGTTCTTGTCTATTCTTCCTTTTTTCCTTTCACTAGGATCTATCAATCATAGGCCAAATTTCATACCATTGCTGCGATCAATCAGACAAACAATATCTATATGTACCTACCTACAATCAAATGTCACTACATATCTTCGAACACACTGAATGAATCGAATATCATGTATGGAAAGCGGTTTTCTCTCGGACAGGGAAAAGGAAACGACCATTCACTTGTAATATGGCTGCTAGTTATAGGATATACACGAGTACATAGGTCGAGTACCTACACATAGATATTGTAATAGGTATAGATATTGTTTGTCTGATTTAATACAGCAATAGCATGAAATATATACATATTTGCATCGATTACCCGACTATGAATTGAGCTGACTTTAATTAAGCATTTTGAACCCCAGAAAAAACGTTTTTTTTTCGAAAATGAATGCGTATCAGAAATTAATTATCATATTCTTCAACAAGAAAAAAAGATATCATAGACAAAAGTCGATTTAAAAATCTCGAAAGATGTGTAAAGTTTACCAATCTGAACTTCGCTAGCGTTGTACTAAACATACCTAGTATTGTTGATCGAAGCATCTTTGATTTGAAAGGATACAGTAGTTTCCTTAAACACAAGCTGATTTGGGACATGTCCAATATACTACATATGTTTCAAAGCAGCTTGTATGTAGGTACGTATGTACGCAAATATAAATGTCATCCCGCTTTTCCGCGTTGGCGCGCGCATTCACGAGGAGCGCGCGCTAATAGATTTTTCAAAAATTAAACTAGCCTATGTTACGCCTTAGACCTTCGGCTATCTTCCAGTGAAAGTCCCGTCAAAATCGGTCCAGCCGTTTAGAAGATTAGCTCAGCCAAATAGACAGACAAATTTATTTTTAATTGCATATTCGTTATAGGTATCGTGTATACTTTCATATGCATTAAGTAAAAAAATGATATTTTGAAATCACAAACAGACACCTCAATTTTATTTATTTGTATAGATGCTACCACACGCATGGAATTATGTATATTACGCATTATAGGAGAATTTTGGACGTAGATAGGTTTAGATCCTTTGTCCGTCTGACTACACATGTTTTTGTTATGATAATCGCGGGACCCTGCTCTTAGTGAGAGTACGTTAAATTATATTGAAGTGTAAATTTTTCAGCC
Organism: Urbanus proteus proteus; assembly: GCA_018251915.1. NCBI lineage: Eukaryota > Metazoa > Arthropoda > Insecta > Lepidoptera > Hesperiidae > Urbanus > Urbanus proteus. The sequence goes on from DWPV01007778.1 coordinate 2,251, forward strand.
CCTACATAGTACAAAAGGTTTTGCCTCCATGTAGGATTATATTGTGAGTTAAAAACAACTATTTGTATATTTTTGTGGGAATTATATTAAATACGAGCTGATTCCCGCGGTTTCATCCGCGTTAGAAAAAGTTAAAATTAAGTATACGAATTTTGATGAAATATAACACTAAGTAAAGAAAGAATTTTTAAAATCGGTCCAGTTGTTTCGGAGCCTATTCATTTTAAACAAATTAACAATTAAATCTTTCTTCTTCATAATATTAGTATAGACATATAACTTTAAAAGTACGTTATATTATCTTGTTAATGCTGCAAGTACCTAATATATTAACATTATAAAGCGTTACTTCCGCGTTCGTTGCAACCTTATGTATCCCTCAAAAGACTCAAGACTGCTCAAGTCTACTAAACTAGTATAGATCACACAAAACTCATATTTATCATTTATTCTCACAAGTACATTTTCAAAACTGAACGGTACAAATAAATGTACCATTTAGTTTTTAAAATGTTTTCTTGACCATAAGTGCGTGTCCGCTTAATTGCATTAGTGCACGAACAAATTAAATACCTAGTGCTTTTCTATTACGTTCCGGCTTAAAGAAAATCTAAGCACCAATTGTTCTTATCCGACTTAACTTAATTGGATCTGCTGAGGCAGTCACTTTGTCTATCTCATTACTGCAATCGGGCTGCTGTATAGAGAATTTTCGATTGGATATTTCTGAATGGTATGCGATTTAAAAAGAAATAGTAGTGCTTTTGCTCACTTATTTTAATCCCTCTGTTCTTTATAGGTCTCTGGATGAGAAGGATTTGGGTCATTATCTGCTCAAGTTTCAAGTTTTAAAGGAGGTTGAACCTTTTGCTATTCGATTCTGGCATCACCACCGTCCCACCTATTTCTGCCTTATAGCATTGTTCAGCGCTGTTGTATTCTGGTTTGAACGGTGTAATAAGTGAGACATCCTTCTTCGAGACGATCTAATTAGTACGCAGGGATAGTATTGCTTCTGTGGTCGACCTCAGGTAGGACTTATCTTATCTGCGCTTAGTTACAGGTGTCCATCGGTGGCAGTAGCCACTTACCATCAGATGGGCTGCACCTCGTTTGCTACTTCTATAATAAACAATTTCTATAAAACACATTTTTATTTGAAACTTATCGTGGCCCCATTTTAGCTGAATCTAAAATATATTGGTCGTAGCAAATTTCGTAGCGGTCCGTTTATGGCTACGGCGTAGCACGGTTACTCGTAAGTGTTGTGTTCAAACGCGGCGCCGCTCTGGTCACCGTGATTTCCTTAGTAAACCACTCACGTAAAACTGTGCCCGCCACCTGCAAGGTAATTCGCCGGTGGCCCAAACATAAGCGGAAGCGATTTTTTATTTATTACTTTTTTATTTATTTGAATGTTCTGACGCGGTAAAGTTAGATTACTAACGGTTTACTAAAAAATTCCTGTAGTATGTTATAAAAAATGTTGAAACTTGTTTAAGTCAGAGAACATGGTACATCCATGTCCTTATGTCCTTATTACTGTAGGAGAATATAATTATGAAAGATATTAGAACAATTATACAAACCAATGACATTTATAAGCGCGTTTTAATATATTTATTTTAAAGTTTATAATATTTTAATTAGTAACTTACACAAAATAATTCACAAAATAAAAATAATATTAAATATACACAACAAAATAGTTGTTCTACTTGCACCACACACAATTGTCGTATACGTAACTATTTATGTTTACGACGGTACACAAGCTACTCTGAAATGGTATACCCATTCCGACATTTTACCTCAATGAATAAAACATTAAGCTCTTTTTAATTGTACTTGTTTGCGCATTAATATTTCAGTACGGGTCTAGGTGGATTGCAATTGAGTAGGTACTGTTACGTTCTATAAAGAGGACTTCACTGGATACTTAGTAATTATATTACACTGGTACTTGTTAAGGCATTTGAACGATGCATTTATAAATTAAAGCATGCGTACACCTTTGCACAAGTATAATTGTAATCATAATAATTATAATTTTGAAGTTGGTAGAACTATGTAGTTCGACTCCGGCGGCCCCACCGCCACACCTATTTCTACCTTATAACAGAAGTGTTAAGCACTGCAGTGTTCTGAAAGGTCTGGTTAGGGAGATATACTTATCCGAGCCGTTTGAGCTCAGTCCATAGGGGTAGCAACGCGTCTGTGGTCAACCTCAGGAACTAGATCTTATCTGATGTTGATTACAGTCGTCCATGGGCGGTAGTTGCAACTTACTATCAGGTGGAATGCATGCACGTTTGTCGCATGTTACTTCTATTTAAAAAAAAATTCAAAAATTAGTTTTAGAACATTAAAAATTTGTAAAAAAAGATAAAGAAAAACTGAACACATACATGACTTTTGTTCTGTAAAAAGAACATTATATTTTGTGTTTTTAAATCAAAATCTTTTTCAATCCGATGAAATCATTCAATTAGAAAATTTCCAGTTAACCTTTTATAATCAAATTGAATTGGATTTGCAGACACATTTTATTTGCTCAAACCTAATGAAACGTTTCAATTGATCCTTTTTTAGAAATACCCTATGGATTATCTTTCCGTATTTGAGTTATTTAAATTATTTCATGTAGAAATGTAAATGATGTCAACCAGAAATAACGCCTTGAATAACGTTAATAATCATTATTCATAATAATCATTTTCTCCCTTTATGTCACTAAGGATAGCTAAATCGTAAACCGTTGATGTTTTTATGTTAAGTTAATCAATTACTATGATACAAATCTCTTATTTAAAGTCTGTGTCATTTTCTTTGTTTCCTCATCCATGATTCTTCGTCCTTGTTTTTTCCTTCCTTACTTCTGTCCTTTTATATCCTACAACTTAGTTTACTCTTGTATTAGCTGCTTGCATAATACCTTGTACCTTTTGTTTTACCTTTGTGTCTACCTATGAATTATTTTAATTTTATCGTGGTTGTCTGGATGGAATCGCTAGTTAAGCAATAAGACAGCCTTTTGTGCCTTTACGTGTGTCTTTTTTCTATCAAATAGTAGTTTATAGTTTTTGGGTGTACAATAAATATTTTTTTGGATTGTATGGTATTGTCGAGTGTAAATATGGCACTGAAATTTTCCTGGTCTAATGGATACCTGCAAAAAGACCAACAATCACATAATTTTGATGACCATCATCTCGACATCTACAAAAGCTACTACTTCTCGTTTGTCTCATTTGTTGTTTAAATATCTACGGTGTGAATATATCACTTGATAAACATTTATTTTATTCGAAATTCTATCTAAGGTCATTCTACCTTACAACTTCAGATTCGCGTACTAGGCATATTGTTTAAAACACAATTTGAAGTAAAATCTACAAACATAAACTAAGCCATGATGCTTCATAAATTCGTAATTATTAAAATCTTACTCGATACTAGTCCAACAGAGCAAAGCTAAAGTTTACACAATTTATTGTCATCCAAATATTTTGTAGCGTTAAACTTAATCTCTTTAAAACAATAATTGTGTTCAAACAACAACTTTCGGCCACTGAAGGACGCCGGAGACGTAACTCCAAAATGCAAATCTTGGCATAATCTTCGCTTTCGTAATAAACTCACGCTTTGCCCTGTCGAGGTCTAATCTTGAAACAAACTTCACAGCTAAATATTTTAATATCAGAAGTTTATTTTTGCATTTGTGTAGGCGCTAAGTTTGATGAGTAACTAAAATACAGACAGAAAGCCGTTTTGTTACTTAGTTTCGTGTTAGTACTTAATTAATAGAGAAACACAAATAAGAATTTATATTAAGTTTGAAGACTTTGTGGAAATACATAGAACCCTTTTCTAAATATTAAACCCAAATGCGAGTCCTAGATAGGGTATAAATATTTCTCCATGTCTACAAATCTATACAAATAAATAAAATTGAAATGTCTGTTTGTTATTTCAAAATAACATTTTTTAATCAATGCATATAAAAGTATACACAATATCTATAACGAAACTGCAATTTAATAAAAGTCTCTCTGTCTGTTTGGCTGAGCTAATCTTCTAAATGGCTGGACCAATTTTGACAGCAATTTCAGTGGCATATATTTGAAGCTCTAAGGCGTAACATAGGCTACTTTTTGAAAAAGATATTAGCACGCGCGCTACGCGCATGCGGGCGCCCTCGCAAGAACGCGGAATGTTACCTATGTTTCGATAAGTATTCTTTTTTACTTTTTTAACGCGGGTGAAACCGCGGGGATCAGCTCGTATGTTATATGAAACCCACGTAAAAATACAAATATATGTGATATGAATTACATATACGATATAGGATATTATATTCGTTGTCTTAAAATATCTTCGTAGAAAAAGCAACCTGAAATAAATCGGATAGATTTAATATCTCTATTTCGTCGTGAAAATAAGACGCCCACAAGCGTGTCACAGCTTAAGAATTTACTTGAAACAGATTCTCGCATCTATACAAGTAAATAAAATTGAGGTGTCTGTTTGTGATTTCAAAATAACATTTTTTTACAAGTACACACGATACCTATAACGACAATGCAATTTAAAAAATTTTTGTCTGTCTGTTTGGCTGAGCTAATCTTCTAAACGGTGGGACCGATTTTGATGGGATTCTTTGGAAGATAGCTGGAGGTCTAAGGCGTAACATAGACTACTTTAATTTTTGAAAAATCTATTAGCGCGCGCTCTACGCGCATGCGCACGCCATTGCGGGACAGCGGTATTACTTTCATGTTTAAATATGTATTCTTTGTGACTTTTTAAACGCGGGTGAAACCGCGGGGTTCAGCTAGTTCAATATATATTTCTGCGCTATTGACATTATTTATACGGCTATTACACGTGTAACATTTCTATGGAACCTCAAAAAGCTTATTTCCTTACAATATTACGTTTTGTAAACGAAAAACAAGTCTACAATTTGCAGAAATGACTGACATCAGGGTGTAGGTCTTTACAACATAGTCATATACCTCATAGGGGTTTTATTTAAAGTTAAAGTGTGAGCTTAAAACAGCAGAAATATTATTTTTCTTCTCTGAATTTTGTATAAAATAGTTAATAGAATAAATATATAGAATAGTCGCTGTTAAGGGCACCTTTTTCCCAGTAAACTCAATTAAAGCGTAATTTTGACAACTAAGTAGAACAATACTTATATTATTATGTTATTTATTATGTCATCTTCATACTACTGAGGGTCAGAATAAAATAAATATGTCAGGGGTTTATAATAATTAACGACATTATCCAGTAATAACTGGAATCGACTGCTGATCGTGTCCTCTGAAACACAGAAGAGCAGGTGAAATTTTGCCACTAGCGGTCACCCATTCATAAACCGATCGCACACGGCAGTGCTTAACTTAGTAGATCTACGGAAGCCGCAGAACTATGCTGCGCTGGTTATGCATATACCTCAGTATAAATATTTTTATTTTGCAAATTTATCAAATGAACCACCAAAGTCTCGATTTTCAGTAAATACACTTCAACTAACGATAAACAAACTGACGCGAATTTTACATACCAGTCTGTAAACGAAACGCACGAGCGTACCGAGTGTAAACAGTATCGGTAACGTAAATCAACGACTGATTAATTGAACCCCGTATTTGTGTTTTTACGTTGAAACGCGCCGAAATAATTTTCAGATCAAGAGCGTTCGAACGAATCTACGTGTAAAATTTAAACAGCGAATAAATTGGAAATTGGCAGGCGTTCGTTTATAAGGGCCCTGCATTCAAATAGACCACTGGTACTCAACTTTACTGAAAATTCTTAACTATTCGGATAAGAGCGATTATTGTAAACATCATCTTAGAACCTTGAATTTCATTATAACTATTGTAATATTATATACTATTTTAAAATAAAAAATGTCTAGCTTTTATACTTTGTATGTACAATTTGTGAAAGCTATGTAAATGATTACCGAACGAATATTATAAGCAACAAATTGTATAAACATAGGCTTGCTGTAAAAATTGCATGTATAGAGTAAAATTTTAAAACCGTGCATGTTAATACCAAAACCAACCATATAAAACAAAATAGTTGATGATACATCAAATACCGGAGATTTCAAATATGATGCAACTGTCAACCCGTAGGTTGAGAGCCGTAGGCGAAATCAATTGGCAAATACGACACGGTAAATCATTCGTGTTTACTCCTCTTTCACACGAGGCGACAATTATGCCCCATACCCGTCTAATGAAACGCGTAATTATTGAACGTTCGCCCCTGTAAACGTAATTTAAAGATGAGCAGAGCAATTAGCACTTATTAACTGTTTATTTATTTAAATGGAGTGAAAAGCACAGTCAGTGAAAAAACATTGTTTCAAATTTAAAAGTTTATGCAATTCTCTTGATAGTAAATGACCGGAAGTGGACACTAGATTCCTGTAATCAAATCCAGAAATGCAGTTTTACAACTCCGACATTATCCTAATACCATTCGCTATACCTAACATTTGTTTTAGATCACGAAAAAACAAAAGCGCCTTATAATACCATTTTATACATACAGGTTGATTATAAATGTCTATGAGAGACGATGGCCACTTAGTAATGGTAAGTGCATGTCTGCTTGTTACTATGCTGAATAATATAAAAAATATATATGTATAAAGATAATAGCGTGAAAATCAGCGCTCATAGACATTGTCAATTCGGCTTCACTTCGACGGCGCAAATTGGAATAATTTACAATAAGTGATTGAAGGGTGCTGATTTCGATGCAATTAACGCTAAATGGGAAAGCAGTAATTGATGTGAATGACTATTAATGTTATAATTACACTTTTAGTAATCTGTTGTTAACGGAAATTACCATAATATAATTTTAACGAATTTTAATGTTATAAGTATAAACGAATATATCTAGTCAGCAACGTACCTATGAATTTTTATTTTTTTGAATAAAGAATTAGAAATATAAAAGATAAGAATAAGCCATAGCTACTAACAGGAACGTAACTTACCTTTGCGCATTTCATTCAAAAGAAAAGAACCTCTATTTTGTATACCTCGAACTCGCAGTAAAATCTTCCGATAGTCATGTAGCTATTTCGTTTTGAAACTAAATGCATTTTTCATGTAGCGAGGGCAACTTTGCCTGCGCTTTGCGCTTCTCGGCAAAGGCATCGCAACTGCGGAGAGTTGCCGGTGTGGGTAAAATTGTGTCGGAGACGTAGATATAAATCGTAGATACTCCCTATGACAGCTTTGAGCTTTATACTGCGATGCAGTGAACACACTTTTCGTATTTCTCCTTTAGTATATTCGTACCCTCTCTAATCAGTTCACAAATATTCTTATTTGTTACTCAATGAAGTGAGTGAAAGAGACATTTTAAAATCTGTGTTTCATTGAGTCATGTTCCAACGTCTTTCCCATTAAATGTTCATTTCTCTTAGTATCATGTATCTCAGTAGGTACATTTGTTTATTTTTTTGTACCGGTACTTTTTGTCTATGTATTATTTATGTCTACACAAATCCTTTATCTGTGTTACAGTATTGTTTAGTCACTAAACTCTATGATGATCATTATTATATTATATACTAGTGGTTCTCAAACTTTTTTAGTTTTTTAAAAGCGAAACATAGACGGAGCCCCAATATAAACGAAAAAATTACGTGCATTATTTTTATCATGAGTAAACATCTTAAAATGTAAGTGTATACTATAATAAAAGAAAAATAATCTAATGTTAGTATTCTTGCGGAGCCCCTGAAAAGGCTTTGTGGGGCTCCAGGTCTCCGCGGAGCACACTTTGAAAGTGGCTGGTATGTACTAAACTTTAGTATGTAATATATGATTGTCATAGAATCGTCGATATCATAACATGTATAAGAGAATTCAACACAAAATAAGTCTAGTTAAAAAATACGCTTCTATAACCTTTAATATCTATGACTTTTTCGAATGAAACGGTGCAAAAACAAAATCGATCATTTTACATCTTGGCTGAAAAAGTATTAAAATAACAAACATAATACGTCCGTTCCGTTGCAGCGACATTAAAAGCCGGACAACAAAGATGGGATATTTTTCATTTTAAGACCAGCGCAGCCTGGAGGCCTCGATCTGACTCATTAACCGACTTCCCAAAGGAAGAGAGGTTATCTATTCGTCGTGTATATATTTTTTTTTTTTTTTTTTTTTTTTTTT
>DWPV01007779.1:0-10475 GCA_018251915.1 Urbanus proteus proteus
AATTGTGGGTACACATCCAAGTCTACTAGAAGTATAACTGACCAGAATATAAACAAAATTCACGACCTCACTTTTTTCGGTTGTCCGCTTGGCGTGAAATGCCCCAAATATTAATCATTATGGATATTTAATACTTTCTCAGTGCAGGTCATATCTCTTATGATCGGGTTAAGTTAGGATTTAGCATTTGCACAATCTACACGCTTTGTAGCGAAACATTATATTTCAATCTGTGATTTATTTATAATACAAACATGATTATGATAAACTTAGTGATATAGATAATCATAAACCTTAAACCCATATTAAAACCTTTTCCAGGAATAGTATAGAAGATGCAGTGGAGAAATTGAAACCATTCACAAATTTTATTGTCAACAATCACTTCAATATGATTGACATGTTCTTGATAGAATTACCAGAGAAGTTCACATCTTTAGTTATATGGACTGCATTGGTTGCATCAATATGTGAAGAGAAGAATGATAATGCACAAATACTATACAAATTGATATTATGGCCACTACAACACATGGATCTGTTCTGTAATGTACGTATTTGGTGTATGATTATATTCTTAAGAGTTTTATTCGTTTTCTAGTTTTCTGATTTCTTGCTTTTCACTAATGAATATGACAAAATAAACAACTAATTTATTTACAACCCTCATAGCGAAGCAGTCAACATAGTAGTCTGACACGCAGTGGTTTTGGGTCCGATTCCCGGCCAGACTGATATCTAAATGATGAATTAGGGTTTCTGTGTTCTGAGTCTGCACGTTTGGGCGATATTTTTATGTGAAAATTGAACAACTATGTTGCTACTTGTGCAATCCATTTACTTTAACAATATTGCTACCTATATATTAATTTTAAATGGACATTTGACAAATAAATGAAAATAAATCTAATAACATTCTCGATGAAAAGGATTAACTCCAAATTTGTAAAAACTTTAAGATTTGTTAGTGGTTGAGGAAGTTAGACAGTATGTTAATTTTATCAATAAATATATGTGTAATTTAATCTTTTTAGGTTGAATATTCAATCTCTTCATGGCACGATATATATGCTATTGCACAAACAAAATTTGGCACATCACACATCGAAGATGAAATTTTGGATATACTTCAGAAGTACGAAAACATCAATGCTACAAATTCCTCATTTTTATTGAAGATTGCGATTACGTTATGGAAACAAAAAGTGACTTCAATTGAAAGTGACTGCAATGGTGTGTATTTTTTACAAATTATAGGCAATAATATAATTACGAAAGTTAAAAAATAACCTGAACTTAATGTTTTTTTACAGAAACAAAATGTGAAAAAGAATTGGACTTGGTTCAATACATTGTCAGTAAAAGCCATGGTTTGAATCACATTCAGATTGAATTTTTGAGATTAGTGGAAATCAGCAGCGATATTTTAAAAAAGGTTTCCAATGCTGTAAATATTAATATTGCCAAGCAAGTGTTGCGAATGATCAAGATTGTGTTCTCATTATTACTTTCGGAATTCAAAAACCAAAAGCAGGTTGTAAGTAGACACCATTTCGTTATTTAACATTAAAAACTTTTTATATATATGTTTGCGTACTTACTAAACCTATTTCTTAATAATTATTTTTTATATTTCAGAATGATGAACTTTTATTGAAGATAAACGGTCTGCTACAATCCATTGAAATTTTATTCAAAGTGGAAGTTTATGCAAATCTAAAAGAAGTAATTTTAACTGAGTTAAAAGACTGCGCACCATACTTAGCACAAAATGCGTCATTGAAAGAGACTGTACTTGCTACTTTGCGTATATTTTTAAAGAACTTAGATGATCCATCTGCAAAAGATATTAAAAATATTATTGATTCAATCGAGAATGCAAAGAATTCAACAGCGAGTGAATTTACTACTCCAGGTACAGTAATTAATAAAAAGGTAAAGAAGAAAGAAACAAGCATTGTGAATACTGTTGTTGAAAACGGAGAAGAATTTGTTGTTGTCAAATCGAACTGGAAATTCAATCCCAGAAAATTAACAGATAACCAAAAGGAAAAGTTTCGGAGAAAAAGAGAAGATATACCGGCGCTTTATCAGGATTTGTCCCAGTCACAAGAAGAATTTCAATTAAATGTTTGGAAAACTGATTCACAAGATACTACCACTGGTAGCAAATCTAGTGATGTAACTACCAATAATGTGGTTTCATCAATCCTTAAAAATATGCCTAATACAGATTTTGTACCAAAAATATTAAAGGATATACTTACAGGAAATAATAAAGACAATTCAAGCCCTGAATTAAAGGACACAGATATCAATAAAACCCAATCTCCAAGTAATAAAGGAGTAAAAACACCTAAATTAGCTTTAAAAGATCGTGTATTCCGTAATGTAAGAAATTTGATGGAGAAATCAAATATACAAAATGAAGTTAAACAGGAAAAAGATTTAATTAATGATGTCATGAAAACTCCCGTGGGACAGAATATCAAAACTACTAATGCTATCATTAATTCAGCGCCTACTGAAAGTAATGTAGAGAGACCTACACGATTAAAACGGAAACCAAAGAAATTTGACGATTTGCAAGTGTTTTCTCTGAAGAAAAGGCGTCATTCTATAGGTAATGTTAGTTCACAAAATTCAGATAGTGATCCGGATCCAACAAATGATGTAAAAAGCTCAGAACATGAAAAACCAGTAGAAAAATCAGTTATTGGTTCTGAAAGTCCAGAAAATCAGAACCGACCACCTCCTCAAGAACCCTCACCCGTAAATGAAGATACAGCGATCTGCAATATTACCAAAGATGTAGAAAACGAAACTAACTTAAATGCTGTTGAAGATCCCGACACAGGAAAAATAGGCGTTGTTCCTGAAAAAAGTGATTCTCTTCTCATTGAAGCAAATGTGAACCAGCCAATCGTAATATTAGATACTGTCGCAGTTGAAATAAAAAGCGAACTAAAAAGTAATGAACAGTCTGAAGTAAAAGAGGACAATTCAAAACAAACTTCATCTAATAAGAAAACAAGCAAAAGAAAGTCTCGGATTGAGAAACAGTTGACAATTGACATGGTAGAAGGACATCCATTATTAAAAGAACAGACACCAAAACGGCTTACACGTAAACAGTCATTGGAGTCACCAATTTATTCGAAAAGAAGGAGCTTAATACAAAAGCTGGATAAATCTAAGACTGATCAAAATAATACACCTAAGCTTGATAAACAATTAAAGGAAAATAATGAACCAGTAAAGAAAAAAACAGATAAGAGCATAGATACGTTTCCTAATTCTCAAGATTCAAACACCACTCAAGATTTAAGTGGCTCACAAGACATTATTGAAAGTTCCCAAGACTCAACAATAAGTATTATATCTACAAAGACACCTAAAAATGTAAAACGTATACCAATCGTAGCGTTAGAAAACATAGAGCTTAAAGGAATTTATGACAAAACTAACAAAGATATAAATAGTGTACAAGCTCCACGTGAAGAAACGGTAAATGATTTAGAAGTGACAGATAATGACATTAAAGATTGCAGTGGATTCCCGCAAAATAAAACTGCTGCAAATCAAATTCTAATAGATTTAACAGAAAATATGGACACAGAACCAATAGGAAATATCACACCAGTGATATCAGACGATATTATAGTAATTAACGATGGTGAAGATTCACCAAATGTGATTAACACAGATGACACATTTGTTGAGATGGATACACAGGATATAGCCGAAGCTGAAACTCAGCCTGTAGATCCAAATTTGTTAGCAAATATCAGTAAGATAATTAAAACACCCGCTAAAGAAACGCCAAGTTTAAATTCAGAAATAAATCAACAAAAAGCAAAAGAAGTTATTAGTAACACTATTGATTTAGAAATACCCACACAAGACGAGAGCACAAAATCATTAACAGAGAGTATGTTATCAGAACAAGTAGGTGAAAGTACACTATCATTTAAGGAAGATGAGCAAAGGAAACAGGATTTCCTGAATAATACAATAGAAATATCGCCAATCAAAACGTTAAGTCCTGTTAGAGGGGATAAATCACCAACTCCGGAAACAAGTAATGACTATGTAGTTATCAAGCTATCTTCTCCAGTACAGAGTAATGGTGAACCGTGTGAAAAATGTGATTCTCCCGAGGTTTTCACTGAAGATAAAGTGTCACCTGATAAAAGGGATCAGTCGCCACCTCGGGAACAAGCACATACTACGAATGCTAGTCCAAAGTCACTATCCCTTAAGAGAAATAAGCCACAAGTGAGAAGTGGGGGCCGTGCTGCTCAAATGCTAGGTTTATGTGTTCCCGTTACTAACAGATTGCAAACAATTTTGAATACAGAGAAAACAGTAGAAACCGAAGAACCCAAAAAATCTAGCCCGTTAAGTACGTCGGCTAAACGTAATCTCAGAATATTGTACAATACGACAAATGAAAACAGTTCGACGTCTGAGGAAACTGAAGAAAGTGAAAATTTTTTGAAGTTGAAGAGAAATTTACCGTCTGCAGATAGCAGCCCTAGTGTTCCAATTTTGAAACGAAAACTTGCTGATATTGCCGATGATAATACCATTTCGCCGGCAAGTAAAGTAAGTAAATAACATTTTAAATAATATGAAGTACATACATTGAGATATATTTACTAGAGTACTAGAGAAGACAACGCAAAGCACTGTTGTGCCTCACTCAACTGAGGTTCATGAGTCTCGACTCACTCAGTCACTCACTTACCCGCTGCGGCTATTGACCCTAGCACTTTTAAAGTTATTTAATTGAAAACACGGTTTAGAACAATATAAAATGTTCTTGAACGTGCTGAGATACTGTAGTATAGTACAAAAATAACTTTTCATTGGTGATTTACTAGATTTCATTATTTGAAAATTTATATAAAAAATAATAATTACCACGCGCCATTTTGATTTCATAGTCTATATGCGGGTGACCTTATTGAGTGTTGTAGCAAATCTAGCGCTGCAGTTTCAAAGGATATGTTAGACAGTATTAGTATTTTTGCAGCGCTGCAGTAGCTTTAAGATATAATACTAAAAATGGAACACGATATTTGTTTGAATTAGCTTCTCTAGTACTTTAGTGCATATATCTCATTGAGTACATATAAGAGTTTTCAGACTATCTGATGGTGAGTTTTCTTTTTACCTGAAGCAGATTGATACAAATGTGTTGTTACTTCTAAGGTTTAAGATGATCATCTCATATACGAGTTAGTCGTCATTCGCGCAAATTTTCTATCATCTACTCGTATTTATATTGTGTATTTTCTTATTATCAGTATGTAACCTTATATTTGTTTTTACAGAGAAAGAGAGTAAGCTTCCATGATCCACCAGTTTCCACAACTATTTGCGTTAAAAAATATATAGAACCTTGTGGTGTGCGTTCTCCACAAAATTCAATCGCCAAACGACAAGAGAGACAACTTCGCGCTCAACTGTGCGTAAATTTGAAGTCACAGAAACGACTTGATACTGTTTTTAAATTGGACACAGCTTTAACAAAAGCTGTAGAGAGTTTTAGCGAAAGGGAAGTGACTCCTAATACAAATGAAGACACTGAAATCAGTTCTATGGAACCGACACCTCTTGTGGAGGTTGTTAAAAATAACGAACTTAATAATGTTGATCCTATTTGTTCAGATCTAATTAATTGTAACGACCCAATAGATAATATTGCTGGTGACTTGTCCTCTCCGGCTATGAGACCGTTACTTGTCAAAGAGTTTGCCGGTAAGATAGAAACTGTGGGTGATTTAGCTAAAATGACAGAACTCGAAGTAAACAGACTTTGTATAAAAGCACCCAAAGTACAGATTACAAAAAAGGTTTTGACAGAGTATGCGAAAAAGCTTAAAGATGCTAAAACCAATGAAATTACGCCAACATTAGAAGAAGCGTTGAATGAATCAGCGGTGCGAGAGTCTAATGCAGTGGATGTTGAGATGCAAACAGATTGTGTTGCAACTGGTAGCATTGAGGTACAAACAGAATCATTAGCAACTTCAGTAGGGTCCATACAAACAGACAAAGTATCAACTGCACATTGCTTGGTTCAAACTGATGAGTCGGGAAGCAAATCGACTGCAGACATTGTGACATCATTGATGGAAGTAAGTAGAGAATAAATTGAAATATTTTATCGATATTGACTATTGATCTGCTTACATATGTCGATTAGAGTTTAATTTTGTAATAAATTTTACAATACTTTTTCTTGAAATTTTAAACAAATCAGATTTTTAAAAATCTACCAAAAAGATGCAATGATATGTCATGTTTTTCATAACAGACCTATATGTAGAAAATAATTTCTTTTAGAAGACTTTGAATGTGGAAATATCGTTCGAAGTCACCCACTTGACTGTATTAATTTAACTTTTTATTACTAATTTCCTCTTACTTATTTTTCAGAAACCGGAGTTTTGTGAACGTCTTACTGAACAACTGGATGTGTCGTCGAAGCAAACTATTGCAGAGGGCTTGCCTCCACGGGACCTGATGGATATCGTTGTACGAAAACTCTCCCTTAAAAACGCAGACTCTTCTCTTATTAACATGATATTAGAACACCATACACTAAATTCTCCTAATGATAAGTTGCGACTCTCGATCATTCAAGATTATTTAAGTCAACAATTTAGTTCTAAGGACCTGATTCTTTTTTGTAGTGACCTCTTAAAGAAGGTGCATGATGAACATGTTTAAGTTTTACTCTACATTGCATCTATATCAATAAAATGTATTTATAAAGGTTAACTAATGACTTAAGTCTGATTATGTTATAGAAGTAGATTAAATTCTTATTAAGTTTTATATACGTGATTTATTTTAAGAGTTACTGCATTGTGACAATTATTGTGTCTTAACTAGGATTATTAAAAGATAATGTTTTATCAAAATTATTTTATTTAATATAAAACAAATCATATTTACATTATTCAGTCATGAGAAGCGACCGTCGGAGGTCGCATTCATACTTTTGTAATCATTCATACATAACCAAGAGCTGTAATACAACAAATGCAAGACAATTTTATAAATCCCTAGTTAACCCTGTGGGAATTTTGCTAGGCCGCTTGGTAATGTCAATTTTATAGCCGCTCTAATATCTCGCGTATATTATATCTACATGTTTTTGTTGTCTAAACACGGCGTGTTGCAAAGTTCTAAAAAATCTATCTCACGTTAGATTTACTACATTTAAATACAAGACGCACCGAAATTCAGAGCGGTTATAGAAATTGACGAGAATTCCACCACGTGGTAGTTTTACCAAATTACAATACCCAGAAAGTTAGTAAAAATAAAGTCCATTAATATGAAATATTACTTTCGCAAAATATTGTATCTAAACGATACAATGTGGAGATTATCTCGTAACAGAGAAGGTACATGGCATCGGAAATATATCACATATAATATTTACAGCGAGCTAAAAGATACAGGTAATGTTAAAGCTATATGATTCAATGGAGACTTATATAATATTATGTACACCATTCTAGCTTACACGTTACCCCAGTTTTATAATTACCTATTTATATTATTGTAGGTTATAATAAAATACATTTTTTTCTTTTAATTTTAGTACCGCGTATTCTAGTTTAATCTGAATAAACAATAATTCTGAATGAATTAATAGTGTATATAATTTTATTTCACACTTTAGGAACTCGTAAGATTATAGATAATAAATTATTTTATTTCCTTTTCTGTTTTATTATAATTATATCTTTTGTATAATGTATAATTATCATTACATTCTTTGTTTAATTTTTAATCGACATTTAACATTGTGCGTCAGCAGATTGTACAAATGTTCATTGGTGAACCTTACGTATAGAACGATGGATCCAATTATATTTTATTTAAACGAAGGAATTCATGTTATACGTTTGCACTAAAATGGTCCCCTAGCACATGCTAATGAATAAAATGTTTAGGTGCTGAACGTATGGAAGAACAGACTTGTAAAAATATTAACGTTTCTGATAGTACATGCTTTTCAAAAACTAATGTAATTTGTCTCCCTCCCACACGTGTGGTAGGGTAGAAATAGCGAGAGGTAAATAGAATGCTACTATTTTAGATTATAATTTATCTATTGTCAACTTTTTAATCATTGACCATAAACTGAAGTAACATTATATAGGGGTGCATTTAAATTACTTTAATTGTGGATATTTCATTAAAATTAATAATGGAAATCAAGCAATGTATTGCACACAATTGTCAAATATTCCTTAATAATTAAATTAATCTACTTATTGTAAAATGCAATATGGTATACGAACAGAAAATGTAATGTAACTACTTATGTTTTCCGATGCTAGTGAAAAGACTTGCGTACAAATATTCACAAACACATTTGTAATCTAAAATTTTACTATGTTCATACAGTTATATTTGTAAAAAATTAGGCGCATTTCCTAATTAACATTTTTCTTATCATATAAGTAACCATTTTTAAATAACCTGCTATCATTGGAGTAAAATCACTATTATTATCATCATAAAATTATTAGCATAACACTGATATTGATGTAACACATCACATATACATCATTACCAAAGTTACTTGTGTAAATCCGTATTGGAATTACTTAAACAACTCATCACCCGTTGTGGATCCAAAATACTTAAAATACGTTTCCTTTGATAAGTTTTGACTACGTTTTCCGCAAGGAATATAATAATACTTTGGTCCACTGATTGAGCACTTGATTAATGTAATCTACTATTGTAGTTTTAGGAGTTCAGTTACTGTCAGGGAAAGCGCATTTCGGCGACGTAATCTAAATGTTCGAGATTTTGATGTGAGTTACTGCGTCGTGGAGCGCGGGGTCTGTGTAGGTTGTGGTGTGAGTGGGTCCTCGTAACTCGGTAGGCTCCCTCGCGACGGGGACCTGCATCGCTCGTCTTACGAGTCATCACGAAATCATCGTCTCTGTGAGCTTTCTTGTTATCGAAGACCCGGCGATTGTTCTCATAACGTTGCCTTTGCCAATTCCTGTCCATGTCGTGGCCGTATAAATCTAATTCGCCAGATGGCTGAAATTGGCTAGTGCTCTGACTGTAGTTTGATCTCTTCCATCCGTCCTCGTACTTTTTTCTCGTGTTCTCGTCGTCTCCGATCTGTCTTCGTTGCGATTGGTTCGAACTGCTTTCGCTGGTGTCTTCACCAGACGTACCGATTCCCAAATCTTTATCGTCACCGTAAATCTTATAGACACCGTTTGGACTTATGTTCTTCCCGTTAAATATTTGGTCATTTAACATCAACTGCGGATGAGGTATGCAATATGGATGCGGAAAAATTTTGTCTACATTCGACATTTTTATGTCGTCATCCCTCTTTGTACACGAACCAGGTCCGAAAAGCGATAGCAAAACAGGCAGCAAAAACAAACCATGCATGGCTCCGAAGAATATCACCATGAACACCATTTTGAAAAACACCGAGAAAATATAGCTGTCAGCAAGCAGCAATGCTACCACTCCGAGTATGGTACTGAATGATCCTTGTACTATGGGTAGACCTAGAGAGTATAGGCATTCGCTAACTCTATCATTCGGAGATTTTGCCTTAGATGCCATGTACGCGTAGCAGATGTGAGCGGTGAAGTCAACAGAGAAACCGATACACATGATGAGATTTATCATAGAAATGGAGTCAAGATTTATGTCCCAAAGTGCCATGTATCCAACAACGCCGATTTCAATAGAGACGATGCTAAAAGCGACCCATAGTGAACACAAGATGTTGGGGATAAATATGAAGGATGTTATCATCATCATTAACGCTCCGTAGCACAGATTCTGCAGGGAGGTGGGCCTTACTAGCTCGAACTGAAAAAGAGAGAACATTTTATTAGATTAGAAATTTAGAAAGAATTAATAAACCAGTTCAAAGAAACTGTAGTTGTTGAGAAAGATTGACAAAAGAGTTGTAGTATACCTGGTCGAAAAATACGAAGTATGGATGGAAGACGGAAGCATTCAGCGATGTTGTCGCGACTACGTCTCTTAGAGCTTTGACCATTTCCTTTTCGTGATTCGTGCCGCTTATGTTTATAGCTTGAATTAAGAATCTCGATGCGACAATTTGATCCCCTGCTTCGTTGAATTTAACGTCGAGAGAGAACGGATTAGCCGGGAACAGCCATAACTGAAAAGATAATACATTTTAAAGGTAAATAATTACACAGCATATACATTCTAGTAGATTCTTATTGTAACAAATTCTTTGATAACACATTTTTTTGTTACATTTTATAATTATCTAGTTATTTTATTATTTTTTTTGCCGTCCATGATTTCGCCAATTAGACTGAACAACAATTTCTTTCTACTGAAAATAGAACTTATAGTATTTGCGCTGTAGCATGGTGCGGGTGACACTGTCAGTAACGATACGTTTCACTCTTTAATGTTGACGC
>DWPV01007780.1:0-10475 GCA_018251915.1 Urbanus proteus proteus
TGTTTGGCTGAGGTAAGCTTTTAAACGGCTGGACCGATTTTGACGAGATTTTCACTGGAAGACAGCTGAAGTTGTAAGGCGTAATATAGGCTACGTTAATTTTTGAAAAAAAGCACTAGAGTGCGCTCCAAGCGCATGCAGACGCCGTCGCGGGAGCGCGAGGTATCACTTACTTTAAAATAAGTACGCCTTTTATCTTTTTTAACGCGAGTGAAGTCGCGGTGATCAGGTATCAATAATATAACATTGTTAGGCAAATGTAAGCATCACTTAGATCGAACAAGGACTGATACCCAATAAGCAGCGGAATAATGACCACATAATAACACATAACCGCTGTAATTTTCATTTGCATTTCAAGTGAATATCGCGGAACAATTAGATTACTTTTTAGACATTAGAATTAAAAAAGAACATATTTTCCTCAACCGGTTGTGAAAGAACCTTCAGCTTATAATGGAGACAAGAAAGTCACTGGTAATTGGAAGAGCTTATTGAGGTAATTTCAATCCGGACTGTTCTTGAAGTCTCACAAAATAATTTAATAACCCTTAAGATATTTTCCTTTGTTATAATAAAATTACATTTATTGTGTTTTATTTTCAATTTTTAGATATTGTCGTCTGATAGAATTATAATCTTTAAGGAGTACAGGAAAATTGGGTATTAATCGTATTAATTTTTTTTTTTATAGAAAATACAGTCATTTTTGTTTTTGTTGTACTCATTGAATATCTGTTTCTGTCTAATAACAGCAGTCTTAATTGCTGTCGTGTTCTGGTTGGAAGAGTGTGGTATTTAAAATTTCTTTATCATAGAAGTAGCATACGAGCATGCCGACTATCTAATGGTAAGTAACCACTAAATTGGAACGCCTCGAATAAATATGTGTCGCTTACCACACCCTTCAAACCAGAAAGCAGCAGTGCTAAACACTGCTGTTATATGGCAGAAATAGGTGTGGTGGTGGTGCCGCCGGAGTCGAACCACAAGGGTTCTTATCTGGAGAGTTCTAATTTACGCCTCAGGGGTAGTAACGCAACTGATCTTAGTTAAGACTATGATCTAATAAGCGGTTACTTCATGTTTTAGGAAAATCTTTAAGATTCTTCCAAGTATTTAAAATATTCATGTAGTTATTTTACAAATATTGTGGTATCGCTTCAAACTTCGCTGCAACACTTAAGATATTAACCAATATTGTTGTAGCAAAAGTTTGTGTTAAGTACTGAAGCATCTAAGTAGTTTATTGTCTCAAATATTGTTTTAATTCAGCGCAACCATAAACTTCTAGTAAATATACTAAGTTACGTAGCACAAAATTGATACGAGGTATTTCCAAGTAAATTAACTGAAAACGTTATTTCTAATGTTTTTTTTTACCTACAAGTTTTGCATATAATTTGGCTTCTCATAATACAGAATTACTATATCCTAATTTAGTCTTTCGGGTGTTAAGTAGTCATTTTATGTAAACAAATCACAACGTACGAGAATGGAGGTGGACTCTAAAAGGAGGCACCTTTAAGAGTTATCACACTCCTCTAACCAGAACACGGCAGTGCACAGCAAAGACGTTATCACGCAGAAATAGTAAGTGTTTTCGGAGTCGAATCGGCAAGTTCCGACAATCTTCAAAACTAATACGTCAATCTCATCGCAGGATGTACAAAGGAGTCGCTTATATTATTCATGCCGCCGACAGAAGCATGATCTATATAAAATCACTCCGAATGTTAAACCCTTATCAAAGTCAATGGTAGCTATTATTCACGATTGACTCATCTAGAATTCTTTTTGAATGTCGACAAGCTGTCATATTTATTGCTTTATATGTTAACATATAAATAGGAAGATACGATATCTATTAAATCTGTATACATATTTGTTTAATATTGAAGTGGTCTTTCCTAAGATTATTTGTGATAAACTCCAAATTAGATTTTACTCCTATATGCGTTCGTTTATAGAATAGATCCGTTACAAGACTTGAACTGAACTTAGGCCAAGTTTAAGCTCCTTTGCGAAATTCTATCGGAAAACAATAAAGCTATCATGAAACAGAATTAGATGTACTGAAGAAATATTCTACCCACTTTCAAAATAATTTAATTTATATAGAGTATTTTAAGAGCTAGAAGTGAATTTAAAATTGTCGCTCTTTCCCGTACTGAGCGTAATATCAGCTCTGTAAATTCCTAAAAACAAGACAAAAATATACCGCGAATTTCACCGACGAGTGAATATTGCGGTAAATTTTTCGGTGAAAAATATTTTCGGATATTTTTCCCTACACATTTATTTTACACAGATATGTGAATTTCAATATTCAGCGGAGAGGTTTGCTTCAATATACTGCCTGTTACTTTTATGTTTTAATTTTAAATGTTTTTGAATTACGTAATTCATTTCTTGTTTACTTCGACTATAATCTCAACACGCTAGTGCTGTAGCCATGTTTGATAAACAAAAGGTTAACACAGAAATTTAAATATTCGATGTAGATAACTAGTTTATTTTCGGTATACCGATATTTGTATTTCAATTAATTTTTTCTGAGGTCATTTATTTTATTATTAGTTACCTGTGCTCGTTTTCACCAACAATATTTTTATTACATACCATTATCTGTACGTAGGTAAATCCTTAGTTTTTTTTATAATTGTAACTTAATAAAAGGAAGATTTAATGAATTAAATCACACTCAAACCGTTCATGGTTTAGTATCCATCTACTCTAGTCTTAAAAAGAACAGATTAAAATACAATGATGAAAACGACCACAAAACCATCAGATTAAGTAATATGAATTCACGCGATGTTTCAGCCCATACATAATGATTTGCCACAAAAAAGGCTCTCGCTTAAACGAATCTTTGAGGACCCTTTAAAATGTTCACTTAACCAATAGAATCCGGTGGTATAGTGTTGACGTGTTCCGTGATGCGACGTGACAAGGGTAAGTGAGCACAAATATGATCCTTATTGACATCGCATGTAGTACGCTCCGACGCACAAATCGCTCGCAAACGATATTGAAACATTCACACTTATTAAGTCTTCCTGGAGTGGATCATTTGGAACACGGTGGGGAGAAAGGGAATACTAACTTTCATGAGATCTAATTTTATTACGGGTAACTTTCGCTTACCGAATCCTATTTATATCTCAGTGTTACTGACTCCAATCTGATAAATAACTGTATCAATTTTTGTTTTTATTGTTTACTACATAGAAGTAACAAATATGCATACATCTTAACGGTAAGATTGTTCTCACCAACAGAAATTGGTAATGAACCTCAAATGAGATTGCAGTATAGATACAGATGCGTTACCAGTTATCATCACGGACTAACTTGGAATGCCTCTTAAGTATATCTTCCTTATACAAGTATTATCTGGCAGAAATGGGTGGTGCACGGGTTTCACTACAGTCTTATCCTAGTACGTCTTCTCTCAAATAAAATTCTTTGAGTATAGCTAATTTTATAGAAAACGTATTTGTTACAGATTTCTTATAATTAAAATAATCAACTTTTCACGGGTCCGAGCCAATTGAAATTTTTCTCCAGTTTCAAAAAGTTTAGAGGGCTTATTGCTTGGGACCAAG
The DNA here is from genome assembly GCA_018251915.1 of Urbanus proteus proteus. NCBI lineage: Eukaryota > Metazoa > Arthropoda > Insecta > Lepidoptera > Hesperiidae > Urbanus > Urbanus proteus. The sequence continues at coordinate 3,612 of DWPV01007780.1, forward strand.
TATCGATTTTGTCTTACAGAATTAATCGTGGAATATTTTAGGATGGAAATTAAAGCTTAGACAGAATAATTGGTTGTTATCAGACGGATACAAACTAAATTGAAAAACTTTCGGATCACTCATTTTGAAAGTAATTTTGTCGTCTGAATTAACGTATTTGGATTATTTATATTAGTTTTATGTCGTCAAGAGCGTTTGAGGAATATTACTGTAATATTTATTTTTATCACCGCTTGCGGGCCTTGACCGTCTTAAATTTTTATATTTTGAAAAAGTCGCCTAATTATTGTTTTGCCTATTTGCATAAATATTGGCACAATGGTCCTTCTTAATTACCTTTAGATTTTTATAATTTTTTTGAAGTCTCCTTCGTACTCTCGTACTCTTTATGAAACTTACTTTCACTATTATTTATTAAAATGTTTATTTTATTGTTTTCCTTTTCATTATTTCTAAGAAAGTAAGAATTTCAAAGAAACTTGGTATAACCCTCTTATTGTAACTCCTACACCGACTACGCCATATAACTGAGTATTTCAAAAACAATTTATTACGAAAAATATTTATTTTTCAGTGAATTCGTTTTCAAAACAATGATTTAACGATATATCGTAAAAACGAATAGGAATGTGTTTGATTTATATTTGTTTAGTCTGTTTGTCATCGCTGTTGTTCGACTTTCGTGTCACAGTTTTTGTTATTTGTTACCTTTTATCACTTTCAGAATATCAAAATAAGTGAGAAATTGTTAATATAATTCCTTATGGTAGTAACGTTTACCAAAAGGAATTAAAATAACAATATGTATTCTGAATATAAAGAATTGATAATACATATGAATTGTTCTGTTTTGTCAGGTTTTATTTTGTGACAGAAGTACCAAGGAACATGCAGTCCTTTTGATCGCAAATGTCATTGTCGCCTACAGACATCTGTTATCGACACTCTCTAGTGTATGCAGCTACTACTGAAGACTAAGTGGTATTTCACGTATAGATGTCCTTATAATACCAAGAATATAATAATATAACGGCAATAACTATTAGCAGTTCGCTATAAGCAAAGAAACGTGCTATACTGCTAGTATTAGGTAGATATACATACGTACCTTCGGCGGGACAAGGACATAAAACGCAAAAATGACGAAATTGAATTAAATATGCCAAAGTTCATTTAAAACATTATACTATCTGGTAGAACATAGTCAGCCATTCAGTTCGGTTTCATTTCAGTATTAGATAGTGCCTTTGTCCAATTCGTCCGTTTTTTTTTTGGTCAATATTGGCGCGACAGCAACTCAAATCTTTGTGGTAAAAAATTGTAAAACATGCATTTGTGCCCTTGTCCCGCCGAAGGTGCGAATGTAGTAGTAGTCTTTGCACCACTTTCTTTGTCAAATAACAACCAACCATAAAAATACTACAAATAAAGTAAAATAAATTCATAAAAGAAAACTTCATAAATATTTAAGTAGAACGTGTACTCAAATCAATACCAATAAAATCCCCCAAACAAACAGTTCTGAAGTGGCTTAAGTAGGTAAAGAAAGCTAAGAAGTTAATTCAATAAAATTAGTTCGTTCGAAGGTCGGCTCGCCTACATAATGGAAGGTTCAGGTCATGCGTTAATGGATAGGATCTACTTATAATCTTACACTAATTTACGTTACTTCTTATCAGATCCTTCAGACCAAGACACCAGCGCTTGTCTCCACTTATTAGGTGGAAATAATTATGGTATGGATTACAATATAAAAAAATAATGACACCCTTAATCCTACAAATTAAGACTCAGAAAAAAGCATAAAATACACTACAGAAAACACTAATAAGAGTTAATTTCCTCATCATATTTTTGCAATATTTTGACAGGTATGGTTCTTGACTTTGCGGTAGTATTATGGCAGGTATATAATATATTATGTATCTTAGTACACATTGTACAGAAGTATGCTATTATTTCTACCACGATGTGCATCTACCACGAATATTATTTTTACGACGGTACGCGTCTACTAATGTCTGAAGGTATAAATGATTATGTACAAAAATACACAAACACACGCGCACATAAGTGCGATAATACACACACATACAATATTTAACGGAAGAACAATGCTAAAGTAGGTTTATATAAAGGTCCGACTCTTTCGAGCGAAAGCTTGCAGTCTCTTTGTTGTGGGAAATCAAAAAGTTCTCACTGAAGTTAAATTCAATGAATAATTTAATCAACTCCTATTGTTTGAAAATTAACGACGTCGGACTCAGTCAATTCTTGTAATTTAATTCATATTGTATTTTGTAGCGTCCAATAAACAATACATTTAAATAATATCTAATTAAGATAATTGCCATAATTATAACTTTAATTAATTATAGATGTACATCAGTATACGAGGTATGTAGGTGTAGGTAAAATTGTAAAAACATAAATTAATATTAGTATTTATACTGCATCATTTTCTTTCTTAATTATTTGTCTCGTTTAAACCTGTTAAATCTTCAGAAATTGTAATTATTAATTTAAAACATTAAAACAAATATTATTGTAAAATAATATAACCTATTCCTAATAGGAACTTCAAAAAGCAGGTACTTCAAACCCGATATATCTGGAACTTTTTTAACAGTTGTTCAGAGGTCGTGGCCTGTTAACCACTAAGCGTTACTCGGTCTATAGGAAAATTTAACAAACCATTTGAAAAATCATATTTTTCGCGTGTAAAATTCGGACCCGCTTGTAAAATATATTTTGCATATTTTGCGTACCAAAAAATTTTCACGCCACTTCACCGCAGAGATTTTTTTGAAATTACTGAATAAAAACACTGCACCTAGTTTAGAGGAAAAAGAACTTTCATGCATCGAACTTTAATTCTCTCGCACAAATAAATGATATAACTGTGGCATCTCCTCGCTTGTACCTTATTTGTTCTACCCTCTTACTTCTTTATTTTAGTTTGTTCGCCATTTATCCAAACGCTGATACCAAATAACTACATTACATTGTTCCTTACCTTCCTCATTTAGTAAGTTCGTTTTCCCACAAGCGAGAAAATTGTCACAACATTGATGTGTCATTATACACCGTTAAAAGAAACGGGAAACGTAACGATAAACACGTTTTCAGCAAATGACCGTTACGTTAAATGTTGCGAGCCTTAATACTATTGATTTTTTTTTCAGCGACGGTTTCAATTAGTAAGAGATGAGTGAGCACATCACAGCATTACAAGGTTTTTTTTATTATGAAGCATACGAGCGTGTAGTTTTACCAATGCTACTACTATTTCTGCTATTCTAATTCTACTACATACTTTATTAATACTTATTCAATCACCTTACGTACCAACTTTAGTTACTTTAGTACTTTATCCTACTTGCTTTGATACTACATAACTCTATCAAGTTTGTCCTTACCTTCCTCGTTTAGTAGCGTAGTTTACCTACAAGAGAGCAAATTGTGACAACAATAAAAGTTCGTTACACACCGTTAGAAGAAATGGGAAAACGTAACGATACACACGTTTTCACTAGGTAACCATGACGTTGAATGTTGTAAGCCTTAATACTACCTATTGCTTTCTTTGTTTTCACGGTTTTAAATAGTAACAAATGAGTGAGCACATTGGGTATTTTGAAGGTGTGTTTTATAAAGTAAACGAGCATGTAGTGTTACTACTCCGATCGAATCGGAGTGACAACAACACAGCTATTTTTACTTTTCTAATACTTATTCTATCACATTACTTCCTAACTTTAGTTGGTTTGGTATTAATCCTACCGGTCCCAATACTATGTAACTTTATTTGTCCTTACCTCGGTAAGTAACTTCGTTCCCCACAAGCGAGCAAATTGTCACAACATTGAAAGCTCGTTACACGCCGTTAGAAGAAACGGGAAAACGTAACGATAAACACGTTCTCAGCAAATAACCGTTACGTTAAATGTTGCAGACCTTAATACTATTGCTTTCTTTGTTTTCACGGTTTTAATTAGTGACAGATGACTGAACACACCACGGCATTATGAAGGTTTTTTGGGATAAAACAAACAAACGTCTATTCTTCTAGTCTTTCTAATGGTAAATTCCGGTGATAAATATTTGTTCGGTTGTCTTTAAGAGATAACGTTTCTTCTTCCGTTAAGTGTTTTTTGGCAATAGCTACCGCACCAGGCATGCGTGTTGGTGACTGTAATGGGTGTTGATGTTCTATCTTGGTGGTACTCCACGGTTCGATATGCGCGATGAGCTTCCTCCTGAGATATTCTTGGAGCGCTATGATATGGGGTTTTCCAAAAAAGGTGAAAAAAGGGCTCTCCTACAAAGCCAGCGAAACATCGGTGGTTTCTCTGGTAATGCGCATGACCACATGCGACGTAACGACTTTCCATAAGGAGGTCAGTCTGCCTTTTCGTTAGGTTAAATATATGTATAAAAAAGAAATGTTATCTATCTCAAAAAGGTTTGAAGTTCTACTAGAAATTTGTCATAGAGACGTTGTTACCTTTATCTAAGTTGCATTGTGTAATGCAAGTACCCTCACATACTTCAAACAATACGTTAAAATATACATTGGAACCTTGTGCAAAGGTTGGTAGATGACGGAGTTGTACCATAAAAGATTCTACCATCTTTAAAGTTAGAATTTGAAATCATCCATTAATAACAAAACAATTAAACTTTAATACGATTTGACGAACATAAACTAATATTAGGTAACTCAACCCAAAATAACTCTATTGTCAAACGTTCGCGACGTGGAAACGGTATAATTACATACATTGTCTGTAATAGACACGTTCAATTGCCGTTCCTCGCTAGTCTAAGGCCTTGTTAAGGGGCTGAATAATTCAGCCTCTCGCTCGACGGTACAAGAGAACATAAAAAATTCAACTCAGTTACGTACGGACGCGCACACAAGTTACTATATATGATTTGAGACTTATATTTTCGTCGAATTGAAACATTATAATATGTAACGGGTACTCACGATAGGACCATAATCTGGAATCACAAATATTCAAAAGTTTGGTGCGTAAAGAGAGTTGTGTATCATGATATGGAACTAAAAGAATAACAAAATAGACATAGGGAAGACACATTAATCTACTAAGTGCTTGTCAACGGTTTTCCCCACCACAGTAGTTTCGCCGTGTCCATGATCCATGCAACTGGGTCGAAATACAGGCAATTAAGAGATTAAATCTGAGTATCGTGAGTACCTGTTATACATTATAAAGTAACTGCCTATCTTTAGTAGAAACTAGCTGATCCCCGCGGTTTCACCCATGTTAAAAAAGTTCCTTTTTACTTTTACTATATACTTATCTAAACATAGGTAACATCCCGCGCTCCCGTAAGGGGCCCGCATGCGCGTGGCGCGCGCGCTAATGTTTTTTTCGAAAATTAAAATAGCCTATGTTACGCCTTAGACCTTCAGCTATCTGCCAGGGAAAGTACCATCAAAATAGGTCCAGCCGTTTAGAAGATTAGCTAAGCCAAACAGACAGACAGACAAAAAAATATAAATTGCATTTTCATTCTAGGTATCGTGTAAACTTTCATATGCATTGAGTAAAAAAAATATTTTGAATTCACAAACAGACACTTTAATTTTATTTATTTGTATAGATTATCGTAAATAGCGGTGAAATAGAAATCAGTTGAACTACAGAGATTTTAGTAAGAGCCCTTAACAGGTCGAGTAAGACGACAGTAGCCTTATAACAGCAGCGTTAAGCGCTGCTGTGTTCTGGGTTAAAGGGTGTGATTTGGGTAAACTTATTTGAGGTGTTCCAATAAGTCCTCAGGGGTAGCAATGCATCTGTCGCCGACCCCTGTAAGACTGTGATCTTATTTAGGGCGGATCGTAGATGTCCATGGGTGGTAGTGGCCACTTACTATCCGGTGAATTACATACTTCCTCAATTTTATTGATAAAAGCCATCGCCCTGTTAAGAAAAGCAAGCAATATTTTAGTTAATTATAAGAAAACCTTATATCTTAATTTGTCATTTACACACAAACCAATGATGGATATTAATTACTCTTAATGACATAATTATGTAATTGATTCATCAAGTATTACAATAAAACAGCTTTAATTATAAACTTGATCGATACTCATGTAATAAGTTGAATAATCTGTGACGGATTTATTTTTAACCAAAACTTGTTATATTGATCCAAATTGTTTTATTCGTAAACGATGTTATTACACTCCTCAGATAAATGAAATAGGTAGATTACTCTCTGTCTTGTATTTGAGTGAAGTCAAAAAATTGCGCTACTTTCATGTATTCATACGCACACACTTACACAAAACTAGCGTCTCTTGTCAGTACCTTTAGTTTATTTACGCTCACATAATCATTTTTATAACCCGACCATTTTAAAAATGGCTTAACTTTTGTTAGGAATGATAGATATACCTACTTTATTTATCTGAGTTACACTCACATTTTCATACGAGATGAATGTAGGTAGAATAAGTGGATTGTCCCTGTAGTTCCGATTGTTTTCTATTACATTAAAGTAGCAAACGAGCATACAGTCCATCTGATGGTAAGTGGCCACTGCCGCCCATTGACATTTGTAATCAATCCCAGATAAGAACAGTCTTACCTGAGATTGGCCACAAATGCGTTGCTACCCTTGAGGACTAAGTTGGAATGCCTCGGATAAGTGTCTCATTGACCACACCCTTCTTAACATTGCCGTAATTACGTAGAAATAGGTGTGGCGGTGGTGCCGCCGGAGTCGAACCACAAGGGTTCTACCACCTTTAAAGATTAGATTAGAATAGGGCTACGGTATCCCCTTTCTATCGTAACGGGCGCTTCCGGGGTTACGGGCGTCTAG
>DWPV01007781.1:0-10474 GCA_018251915.1 Urbanus proteus proteus
GGACTTCGACAAGGATAAGACATTACTCAGACAGAAATTCTCTAGGATATTGGATTCCTTGCATGTTAGTACCCGTTAGCAACTTGTACATTTTTCAGAAGACCACACGATACTATTTTAATGTCACTCTGTTGGGGACTGGTCCCTTTACACAATTGCGGGAGGTTTGGAGTGTCCTTCACCACGTTGCTACAATGCGTGTTGGTAGAGGGGGTACGGGTTAGTGGCCAACCTGTATCGGATACTTTTAAACCGCCCACAAGGCCTCCGACGAGGTTTAACGACTGTTAACGAGCCACGAGCCACGAGCGGTTAACCATCCGTCTATCTACCGCGCGCGACGTTGCTTAACTCTGAAGATACACGAATAATACACGCAGAATACACGATGATTATTTACGTGAAATTTGTGTGTATGTGTGTCTATAAGTGTGCACACAGACGCGTGTGTACGGGACAGTTAAATACAAGTTATTGCATTTGTAAGGCAAGCACATTAGAATACGCGAGTACTATTAGGTATGCTAACATCTCGTGTAGAAAGTGCGTTGTTTCTATTTTTCCCTATGATTTTTTTTGATCTTAGGTACGGATGATTAATAATAAAGTTTATTTTCAAACGTTTTTAGGTACAAAAATTAGTAATAATAAATTGGTTTTATATGGTACATTGTGTTGATAAAGGGGTCAATACCTTGTTATCGATTTATAATTGATTTTATATTCATATCGTCTTGGCATGTTAATCGATTATAGTTACAATTTAAATAGTTATTTAACTGAGGACGCTGGTAAGTGTAATTGCTGTAAGACAAAAATATGCAACTCTACACAAGAGCGATTTTTTTTGTATACATTAGAAACAAAAACACAAGTTTATCTTTTTTGGATCTAGAAATTAGTATTAGTATTAGACTTAGAAACGTATAGGAGTAAAACGTATTTACTTACAACATTTCTTATTTTACAGACAAAGTCATCGCGTTACATACTCAACATGGGCAGTCGGATCTATGTGGGAAACCATACCAATATTTCCCAACGCTACGCTGCCATAGCGGAGCAGTTTTACAAGACTGAGATAAGCAATCTCGATTTTAGCTACCCTAAATTAGCGGCTAAGTCTATCAATGAATGGGTCGCGAACAACACTCTTGGTAGAATCACGGATTTGGTGGACGAAGGTAAGAATTTTTATATCTAGAACCTGACGATAGGACAGACGGTCCACATGATGGAAAGAAGTAATTGGCGTCTTTGGAGTCTTTGGACATTTGCAACACCAGTCCATGTCCACCAGTCACGTCCGTGCATCGCCGGGTTCTAGAACTTATTTTTCCCTCTTTTGAAAAACTTTTTTTTTGTTTCATGTTACAAATGAGATAGATTGTAGAAAAAATGTTTTTACCTAAAGCCGTTCACTGGTTCATTGTCAGTTCTAAATATGGGCGTCGCTAGCCGTTGAGCTAGTTGACAAATGAAATCCCTAGAAATCCCAGAGAAAATCGGTTTTCGATGGCAAAGACCTCCAGTAGGGGCCTATGTCCACCAATGGACCTCATAGAGCTGATGGCTTGACATACTTATATCCACGTATTGCTAAGATTGACTAAGGCTATTGTTTCATTGGTATACGAGAAGCCAAAGTAGGAGGCTTACTACTTTACAGAACGTAAAATATTTCGTTTAATTCTATTGTAGGATCTATGTAAATTTTCTTCTTTTTATTACAGACGACGTTGCTGGAGCTGTACTTCTGGTCATCGACACACTATTCTTCAAGGGCACCTGGCGTCACCAGTTCCTTCCAAATGCTACAAAGAACGATATTTTCTATGTCACACCAACTGTAGTTAAGGAAACTCCCTTCATGACACTTAAGAACAAATTTTTCTATGCGGAGTCAACTAGATACAGTGCGAAGATTTTGAGAATGCCTTATATGGTAAGTATTTTGGTTGATAGAAGCAAACGGGCCTAACCCATGTCTATATAATTACTATTGAAACAAGAAAGAAGAAATTGAGCTTTTATTTCCTAGATTAAGATACATGGATTTACCACTGCCGCCTTAAGGCTTGAGCTCGTGAAAAATATATGGTACGGACATTATGATTACATCTGTCATCTATTCCTCATAGGATTGAAGACTTACTCAGATCGAAGATACATATTTTGCTACCGTTGATGACTAAGTAGGAATAGTTTGTACCTATAAGAAGTATTTGCTAATACTTTAAACGCTGCAGTTATATAACAGATATACTCACCTTCGAAGTTGAAACCTAACACCTAAATATGAGACTCCCTAACCTACGACCTAAATATTTAACCCTTAACATTTTTCAGGGCAGTAAATTCGCCTGGTACATCGTAGTGCCCGATAGCATCATGGGTCTGGATCAGATCATAAACGACGTGACCGGTCTCCGTGGCGAGCTGCTCAAGCTCCGGGAACACCTGGTGACGGTGACTCTTCCCAAGTTCCAGTTCGAGTACACAACTTTACTTGACGATATTTTGAAAGAGGTGAGAGCAATAAACATAATGTAATTTTTTTTAACATTCCTGTAAGTCGATATCAATTCTTGTTCAGTAGAAGTAGATTATTCACCTTAAACGTTTATACAGTTGAAGTGAAACTACAAATCATTTTGTTTTGAAAAAGTTACACTTCTTGCGCGTGCACACATTGATTCACGCACTTTTTATTTAACACCTGACCTACATATTACAGTCGTTCTAAACTTTATTAAAATATTGTATTGTATGATTTCCTCAGATGGGCGTAAGGAATGCATTTGAGGACACAGCGTCGTTCCCTGGCATATCCCGCGGGAACTATTTGCCGCAACGGCTCAAGATTACCAAAGTGTTGCAGAGGTCTGGAATTGAGGTCAACGAATTGGGCAGTGTGGCATATTCAGCTACAGGTTGGTACCAATTTATTTATCTTCTGTGCAAATTTGGGAACCTTGAGCATACTCTATTAAGCTGCTTCGATATTTCTTGGTAGAGCGATGTTAGGATTAGTGGTCAACGCATCTTATATTTATAATCCATTAAGAGTTTCTGACATGGTTTTAAGATGCACACGATACATCATCTTAACATAGTCTCCGAAGATAGGAAGCATGCATAAAATGTAATCAGTAGTGGTCATTCTTCCAATTCCTGACCGCACCTGACTCTTCTGTTTGTATTACACACACAAAATAAACAATAAAAAAACCTCATTAATGTTGCAGAAATAACAATTGTCAACAAGTTTGGAGAAGATCAGCTGAGCAACGCCGAAGTGATCGCCAACCGGCCTTTCTTGTTCTTCATACAGGACGAGTTTACTAAGCAGTTGCTCTTCATGGGTAGACTGTCTGACCCTACTTTGTCCAACGGGTCCCTAAAATCACAAACACAACGACATTAACGTCTAGATACCGTAAAAGTAACGAGACACAAATAATGATTGTAGTTTCTGTAGTGTTCGTATCACTGACTCGTCATCACATACCCTTATCCGAGGCGTTCCAACATAGTCCTCAGAAGTAGCAACGCATCTGTGGTCTCATACAATCTTATTAGGAGTTGATCATAGATATGGGCGACGATAGCCACTAACCATCAGGTAGACTGCATGCTCATTTGCTGCATCTAAACCTGTTATAAAACCTGTTATAATGTGATGTGTATACGGTGCTGTATTTTAACTGAATCCGGTTAATCTAGACATAATATCAATATCTGCGCTGAAAATAAATATTTTCGACATTAAACCAGCATTTATCATTATTGTACCAAATCTATTACTATGTATATCAATTATAAAAAACTCATGTATTCGAATTTAATGCTACTACATTTTTATTATTTTTGTAAAAAGAATATTAAAAGAACGTTTTTCGTTATATTGTCTATGGTTTACTTTTTTCCTTTAAACCGATGGTCGGTGGTTGATAAACACCAGTAACCTGTAAGACGACGAAAATTATCTTTTTTTTATACATTTTTCCTCATAGAACGTGATAAGTCTGAAATAAGGAATGAAATAATTTTCCTGGAAGTCAACAATTTACGCTAAAAGAGCTTAATTTATTTGACCTTTGCCATTATCGTTATGACGATAAAAGGCACGTTAGATATAATTTTAATCAAACGCCAATTCCAGAGCTCGGTATATTGATGTCAAATGTATAAGAATACAGCACGATATGTTTCTACCAAAATATAATGTAAGTATGTGTAACTTGTTCGATATCAAGCGTAGGAAAGGTGACTTTTTTACCTTCATTTTCTCATAGTGAAATACCTTCCAAAGTGGTGGTAAAATGATAATAATGACGTTCAAAAATATTTTTTGTAAAGAATCTACTTTGACAAAATATTTCTGATTTTATATTTTTCTCAGTCACAATGTGTGACTGAGTAAATACAGAACTATGAAATTATTTTATTGCAAGAACGTTGCTGCAATAAAATAATTTCATAATTTACACAAAGATGGTTACAGTAATAAGAATCGTACATTCAACCACAACAATAGTATGCAATCAACTAAGAGGTAAATATAAATTACGCCAATTTGTATCACAATCATCAATAAATACAACAAGTTTCATTAGTAAGGTAATTCAGTAAGTTCTATTTCCAATCATATAGAAATACCTAATGTTCTTTAAGCATAGAGTCGCGTAGTCATAAAAGTGGCATTGTGAAATGAGGATAATGCTAATGACTGTGTTTTCCATTCCTTGAACTACGTTGACCGTTCGTAATAGGTATTATGCTTACAAGTCAGTGATAAATGACGTAAGTGATTAGCCAGAGTCACTTGCAGTTCCGTGAGAATGAATATAGGTATCAAAAGCTAAATAGAAATACGTGATTTCTTTACTTTCTACGTAAATCAATCAATTGCAAATTTAAAGATTGATTGCGAATATTTTCTGAAAACATACATACACACAAGGCTCCGTGAGACCTGTCCTTGTTGATGTTTCCCTTTTTTTTCGAAAAATTCATTACTAAACTTGTTGCTGCTGAACTACTAAACTTACTTGGCTTTATATTACACAAGTTGAAAACAAGCATCCATTCCAATAAATAATAAGTGCCCACTGCTGCCTATGGACATCTATAATCAACTCCATGTGGTTCTGAATGACTAGCTCTACTTAAGGTTGCCCACAAATGGTTTCCTGAGAATTAAGTTGGAACACCGCAGGTAAATGTTTCTCCCTTATCACACAAATACACTACATACTACGTACTTATGATCTAAACTAGCAAAACAATAATTACCTATTAATCAAATAAGTACAAATGATAAACTATTTCATTGCTTTGCTCTCATTAGCTCCAATATTTCCCTCATTCCATTAAAATCGTCTCGTCTCTGTCCTGTCCCGCTCTACTATGAATCACGCAGGTCATTATTCCTCACGAGGCGATTGCGATTCGGAACAGAATCTACTCTCCATTCACATATTTCGCACTTAGATTAACAGTCCTTTTGCACATTTATGATTTTGTGCTTGATAAAAAGATTAAAGTGATTACAGGAAAATATAGTGTTATTGTTTGTGTTTTCGAAATAAAATAACAATGGATTTTATGTTATTTATAGGTGAGTTTTTCTACTGAGTTGTAATTTAAAACATAATTAAATGCGTGTTTATTACACTTGATTCCGAGTAATTGTAAACATTTGATGCAATGCTTACTAAGTTTAAGACTAACCTTCAGTTTATTTGTTTTGGTACAATCGCTTAAGAATAATATGTATTTAATTTTGGACGAGTCGTTAGGAGATCATGTCGGAGGTAAACCGGTCTTCTTTTTACAATATTTGTTTTATAACTTGTGCTATTAGCGATTCTGATCAAACTTCAGCTTGATTTTGCAAATACATACTTGGAAAGATATGGCGATTACAATCACAAATTGAATTAACATTTAGTCTTTTTCTAATCACACATCTTTTTTCTAATTATTAAGATTAATTTACACCAAGTGATGCTAAAAATATGAAGTCGCTAATTGAGATAAACTTATAACTTTGAGCTAGTCTGTTTTAAGTGGGGATACTTATATTTAAACTAATAATAGGCAGGTATGTTAAAAACCTTACCTTCAGCCATTTTATAAATTAATTAGATCGTATTGTATTTTAAAAGGGTTTTTCCTTTAAATTATTTAACTTAAATTTTAAAGAACTTCATCACTTGAAAAAAGCTAACCAGAGGAAAAAACTATTAAGTATTGTTAAATTTGTAGATCAAAAATAGATAAAAATAAATATAAAAAGAGTATTTTGTGTAGATTAAATATAGATGGAAATAAATAAAGGACAGGCATTTTATATAACGAAAACTAGTACAGTTATTTCAATTAACCAATTCAATAATATCTGGAAAATCCAAATGTGCACGCTATGTATGTTTTGTGTTATTTTTTTCTGTACGTTTTTGTACCGTCAAATTTTGAAAGTCACTGATGCAGAGGACTTCCCCGTAAATTATTTGTATGCATATCAAGCTGTGTAAGAATAACTCGTACACTCTGGTGATATAAAAATACAAAAAAAAATAAGAAGTTTAAAATTATCCCATATTTCTATTTTGGTTCAAAGTAGATTAAATAACTAAAAGGCTAACGTTATTGTATATCTTTTAAGTGCTCATCCTAGCAAGCCTACACAGCCTGGACTGCCAAAGAGAACGGTTGAAAGAGAACTCACGCTTAAACTTCTTCGACATTGATCTTCTCCGGTACGCTACAGAAGATAAAAGTGGAAATGTTATGATATCACCAGCCAGCATCAAATCTACGTTAGCACTGTTACTAGAGGGCGCTAGAGGAGACACGGAATCGGAAATCAGGAATGCTTTGAGATTGTCGCCAAATAAGGACGAGTACAGAGAACAGTTGAATGTTTATTTGTCTTTACTTACGGTACGTAGTTCCGATAGCAACAATAATAGGGCTAGTAGAGAAAATAATTCTTCATCTATAATTATGTACATGAAATTCATGTTTGTGAGATCAATATAATTAATTTTGATAATCAGCATGTGCGCATAACTTAAAATATATAAATTTATAGCAAAAATACACACAGGATAAGTTATTAGTTACAGATTGGAAAAGAATTTATTGAAATCTGTGTTTGAACTGTTCAAAAATATCATATTCCTTATTTTGAGAAAACGAAATGAAATGAAAATAGTTTATTTCTCTCACAATGGTCTTAGGCTAAGGTATTATATTTTAAGGAAATAAAATATCAAAATAAAAAATGAAAAGGATGAAACCTCATATAAAACTTAAATAATTTCAGAATAACAAAACTGGCACGTTACTACATAATGCGAATGCCTTGTTTGTCTCCGATAAGCTGAAGCTTAAACGGGAATACGTAGTGATGCTACGTAAAGTGTACCATTCAGAATTACGCTACGCTGACTTTAAAGACCCCGTCGCTGTGGCAAATTTGATTAATGGTTGGACTAGCGCGAATACTAACGCCCACATCACTCATGTTGTAGATCCTGGTAAGATATTCCTTTGTTAAAAAGTAATTCAGCTATCAGCCTTTTGAAGTCCATTGCTGGACACAGACTCTCTTAAGAAGGCTTTTTGCTGATAAGCACCACATCTGGTATGGTGTATTGTTAATATTAAACAGAGAGACGCTGCTCCCATCTCCTGGATTAAATCCTTTTTCACGTCCTAAAATATCCACGGGAAGAGAGGGAGTACTCATTTCATTTATTTTTTGGTATCGGGAAGAGAAGGAGTGCATATTTCCCTTCATTGGTTTGACCTATGTTCATACTACCGCAAATGTTTGATATCTAATATACGAGAATACAACGTCTACGTTTTGCAGGTGACATCAGCCCGACTTCAGACATGGTTCTAACCAATGCCATGTTCTTCAAGGGCGCTTGGCAACGTTCCTTTGACCCTCGTCACACACATAAAGACTGCTTCTACTCCAAAGGAATCTGCATCGATGTGGCGATGATGTCTCTTTCCACTGAATTGAACTACGCTTATGTAGACAACCTCCGAGCACATGCTGTTGAACTTCCATATGAGGTATCTTCTTATTCTTAAAAATAATGGCGAAACTTCACATTAACAATTTGGATTTCATTTCATTAAAGCTAGATTAACATTGCAACCTTGCTACCTTTTCTGCTTTAATAT
The DNA here is from genome assembly GCA_018251915.1 of Urbanus proteus proteus. Classification (NCBI taxonomy): domain Eukaryota; kingdom Metazoa; phylum Arthropoda; class Insecta; order Lepidoptera; family Hesperiidae; genus Urbanus; species Urbanus proteus. The sequence continues at coordinate 8,212 of DWPV01007781.1, forward strand.
TTTCAAAGTCTTTTAAGAAATTTTGCAATGTATTTTACCTTCCTTAATGCAAATGTTAATCATACCGCGGATTTCTGGATCATTGGAAATGTCTATTCCAATGGATATACCGTTCATCACATTGGCAAAATTCCATAATTTATGGAATTTGGCAAAATTATGGAATTTTGCCAGTCTCTTAATCCAAGATTTGTTCTTCTAAATTTAAGTCCATATTTAGTTTCCGTTGTTAAACTGATGTCTCTGATCAAATGTTTAAAGCACACTTCGCCACTGCCTATTCAACGTGAGTTGTAAACGGTATCAAATCCCACTAAAACTTCAGAATTTTTTTATCAACTTTGACAAGAGCTTATTCCTAGTATTTATTTTCGAGCATGGAAAAGTCCCACAAACGAGTTCCGATACAATTATGACTTCTGCGACATATTCATAACTCGTAATATATAAGTTTAAAAAAACATGTTATTATGCCGTACCGGTTCTCTCAAGTTGTGGTCATGCCTAAATTGTAAAGCGCCAACCGTTTAATTAATTATTGATTAATGTATTTGAAGTGTCTAAATATACAGAGTTCATCTTTTTCGGTAAAAAAAAGTTGCTTTAAAATGTACGTACCTACCCTGAGATGATACTAACGCCGTTATTACATGATAATTAAATCTCTTAAGGATAGAAAAATATTGAAGTCTTTAGAAGATACTGGGGAATGAGTTAATATTTTGAATCAAGAACTACTTTCAAATGTAAAATCTAGGTAAAGATACTAAATTTAAGACCTATCGAGTTTTAATAATGAAATCTATTAATAAATTAAACAAGTAGTCTGCAGTTTTAAAATAACTCACATTGTTTGAGCTGAAGGTACAGATGCAGGTGATTTGCATACTAAAACCACATTTCGATTTAAATTTATTATCCAGTCAGTCCATCTGCTTGCAGGGTTAATGTTGGATATTTGTGTAGCTAGTTTTAATAGGACTTTCACGTGAAGTTATGGAAGAGAAATCTATACTCCCGTGTGATTTTTGCAAAACTTTGTAGTAAAACTTCTTTGGATGGAAAAAATCTATCCTTTGAAATTTTGGCGCTCGACATAGTACTTAGTTCCTCTTAAAATACGCCAAAGAAGATTATTAAAATTATATTACTTGCGATACATAACTATGACGTAGTTAAAGGTAATTAACTAAACGCCGTTGCGGTGACTTGATTGTCATCATTCAAGGTTTTCCTGTTTCTTCTATTCTATAAATAAAATACTAGATATGATTATACTTATGTTTACAAATGATTGTCTGCTTAAGCAAAGTTTATGTCATAAAAGTGCCAATTCTTACCTCCATGTGCATGTATGACGGGGCAAAAAACAGTATTTTCGCTATAATTACATACTTTATTTCTCAATATTTTAATACCAAATTTTAATTACGTTCAAAATATTTGCCACTGGCCCCAACACACTTCTCCAAACGATTCTTTGGTACTCCGATGTTTGGTACTCCTATGCATTTGGTTTTTATACTAAATGATGAAGTTTAATTTCTATTTTCAGGGTAGACGCTACTCCATGATCTTGTTGGTTCCTCAAGACCGGGATGGATTAGCTTCAGTCATCAGAGATCTCCCATACATGAGTCTTCCTCAAATTTCTCAACTGTTGCAGCCCAACGATGTATTCTTGTATATGCCCAAATTCAACGTTGAGTATAGCGAGAACATGGTTGCAGCGCTTAAACATGTAAGTGTCTTCATACAATAACTTATTAATATAAACAAATATACTTTATTGAAAGGAGTTCAATCGGATCTAGCGTGATGCAATTTTGCGTTTTATCTAGTGATGCGTTGCTACCCCTGAGGACTAAGTTGGAACGCATCGGATAAGTAGGTATGTATACAGGATGTAGGATAATCAATATATTATAGCCCCACTGCTGGGTGAAGCCTAGGTAATTATCACCTTTATACGGAATGCCGGCGTAAGGCACCGGTCAATGGCCAATGACCAACGAGTGACGAATGTTGTCAAATTGTACATAAGGCCCCTCATAGGAAATATATATTGATATTAGGTATTATGTCTGTTCCAAATAAGTAACAAGACTCATTGTCGCCAATTTATGCAGTAGTGTGAGTTAAAATGATTGCAATTTTGCACACGTATGGAGTAGCACCGCCTCTTCTCCATCTATACAAATAAATAAAATTGAAGTGTCTGTTTGTGATTTCAAAATAACATTTTTTTACTCAATGCATATGA
>DWPV01007782.1:0-10473 GCA_018251915.1 Urbanus proteus proteus
TTTAAACGCAGGTGAAACCGCGGGGTTCAGCTAGTAAGTAATATTACGTGATATTTTATTATGAAAAAACCAGATATCGTTTATAATAATGTTGCTCTAAAAATAAAAACGCAATTTAGGAACTCCTTTTTTTTAATTTCCATGGATCAATTTAGGTACTCCTAGCGTAATCTTAGTGTAGAGCAGCCATTCCTAAAGTGTGCTCCGTGGAGCCCTGGGGCTCCGCAAAGCCTTTACGGCGATTCCCCGGAAATGCTTCCATTAGATTAGATTAGAATTTTGTTTATTATAGTATACACCTACATTGTAACATGATTACTTATTATAATAGGAATGTACATAACGTTTTGTTTATTTTGGTGCTCCGTCAAAAATCTCAAAAGTGTAGATTTAGTTTTTTTTATTTAATATTTTAGGTGTGAATACGAAGTCAAAAGAAAGTATCTATTCAGAAGTACCTGTTTTACATCTTTATATTTTTTTATTGTTGTCTACTTATTAAGGTAGAAAATGTGGAAGGCGTGCGGTCCACCTGATATAACGCGGGTGAAACCGCGTAGATCAGCTAGTGAGACAAACGACGAATATAAATAAAATAGAAAAAGTAAATATATCCAAGTAATATCCACATGTCAGGCACTTCCAACTCACGTGTCGGTCTAAAATAGTTCGCGCACTGCGACAACATATTGATTATCGAATCCCTATGCCACGAGCGTAGCTGTAATACTTCTGCGTGATCGGAGGGTGTAATGCTATAGCTTAGTGAGGTCCGGGTTTGATTCTCGACTGATGAAATAACTAGATGATCCCCGCGGTTTCACCAGCGTTTGAAAAGTAAATCAGTAAACATGTCGCGAGATTTATACGACGATAAAACAAAATAAATGTATCCCACGGGAACCGCACGTTTTCCCGGGATAAAAAGTAGCCTATCCCAGATTAATGTCTATGTCTGCACCAAATTTCATCCAGATCCATTCAGCCGATCTTAAGTTATAGAGTAACAAACATCCATCCTCACAAACTTTCAGCTTTATAATATTAGTAAGATGTATGACCCTGGAAGAAAGAAGGTGGTAGAGCTCTTTGTAGACTCCGGCGGCATCTGTCACGCCTATTTCGGGTTTATAACAGGAGTGTTTACCGCTGCTGTGTTCTGGTTTAAAGGGTTTGGTACAGACATACCTAGGTAAGTATGTTTGCCTTAGGTAGGTATTCGAGGCCTTCTAATTTTGTCCTCAGGGATAGCAATGCGTCTGAGGCCGAGCTCAGTACGATTGTGATGTTATCTGGGGTTGATTACAGATGTCCATGGGCGGCAGTAGCCACTTACCATCAAGCTGCATGCTCGTTTGCTACTTCCATCATATAAAAAAAAGTAAGATAAGATAGTAGAAATCTTTGTTATAACAACAGTGTTAAGCGCTTCTGTGTTCAGTTTATTAAATTTAAGGTGGATTGCATGCTTGTTTATGATCCGCGCGGCGGAGTTTCCGGGTTCGGTCCCCGGCCAGACACATAGGTAATTCTGAATCCAAATCATAAATTTAGACTTCTGATCTGAGTCGGATGTTTGTATATTCGTCTTCATTTATATCTATGTTACTCATAATACAGGAGAGAATTCTAATGATTAATCCTGGTAGTTAAACTATGTTTTAGAAATAAAAAACCGTTATTTTTTTTATTGTAAAAAGGTACTATGAAGAATTTTTGTGGCACGAATTATGCGGCTATCGACATTTTTGTGGCTTCTCAGGAAACCGTGACACAGTGGCCGAATTATCGATTCTGTAACTCGATATCTCGAATCGATATCGATTGTACGCTTTGATACTGGCCGTTATTTGAATGTTAGAACGAATTAGTAACACAGACGACGAATATTATTATGTTCTCTTTCAGACGCTCTATCGTTACATTATATATTCCTAGGTAATTAAACTGTAAGATAAATAGGTTATTAACATGTGTAGTAAACACTAGAAAGGATTGGAAGTCCTTTCTGAGGTCAACCATCGATGCATCGTTAACTAATCTGTGAGTCAGTTAACTTACGGCCGGTCTCAATAACCTATCTTTAACGGTCTGTGAAATTAGCTACTGACAATAGCTAAAGTGTCATATTTTCGTTTCAATAACTTACTGTAAATAGAAATTTCTATCTTTATTTTTGATCTACCTTTGGGAGGACTTACTGCTTACCGTAGATAGGTTGGGCTATAGAAAAATGGCAGACAGCGTTTCAATAACTTACTGACGGTTAACTTTAGTGTAAATAAACTACTATATGTCAAAAAAATATCTACAATGTCAATATCTGCACGTATGTACTATCTGTCAGTTGGAAGGCGGATAAGCAAGTACAATGCTGTTGCTATAAGGCAAGTCAAACCACAAACTCTACCTTCCAAGTTCTACCACTACAAAAAAAAACTGAAAATAAAATTTTCGTCATTTCATTTATATCCTACCTCAAAAAACATTTCCCTCAAACCCACTTCCGTATCCCCGTTGTGGGAAAGCGAAAAAATCAATTAATTAAACCGGCAAGATAAAAAAGCTGGCCGATAAAATTCTAAGGGACCAATAAAAAGGAAATACGCAATGAAAAAAATAAATTTCGAAAAAAGAACGCCCAGCTGCCATCGTTACGCCGAGCGACAACGTGGGGGTGAGACGGCGAGAGGTGAATTTGAATGGGAGTGAAAGAGAGGGGTGTAGGGATTAAAGGAACTTGCCAGAGGATTAATTTTTATTCTCCCGCATTAAATGTGTATTGGGTTTTACATCTAATAGGTCGAGTCGTTAATTTTGTTTACAGATTTACACAATTTTTATTGACGTAAAGATATTTTATGGAAATGTACGTTTTTTGAACTAGCAATACTTTTTGTCTACTAATCAAATCATCTATCGTAAACATTAATGGTATTACAGTGTTTTTCTAACTGTATTTTTAAGTTGCTCAAACTTCCTCCTCAAAGAATTATATTTCAAATGTTTTTTTTTTCTTTTTTACATATGTACGTGATAGTAATAAGCCATAAGTGTACAATCAATCTTAAAATAAAAAAATCTTTATCGGTTTTTCAGTTGTAGGCTTTAAGTTAATTGAAAATTAAATTATTGTTGGTTGGTACCTTTAATTACCTTACATGGCACCTTTAATTGGATGTGTCTTATATATGAGATTTCATTTTTGAATATTACTCAAAAAGGTACAATTGTTTCTATAGGACTTTCTCAGTTTTTACAGGCTTTAGTCAGAACAATATCATTGAAAATAAAAGTCTGGATTTAATACGAGCAAAAAATACCATCACGCCTTATTGTCACTGTCAAAAAATATATCCTACCTGGAGGTAGTTCGTAAAAATACGGTTGAGTTTTTCAACAACCCTTTTCGGGATTAAAAAATACGCGAGCTTTTTGGAATTTCATTTCGTGTATAAAATCCTTAGAAGGACTGTAAGGAGAATGCTTTTGCTTTAGGCCTAACGTTGGAGTCCAAAGTTTGAATCCCAGGTAAGACTACATTTAAAAAACCTTTTTTTTAATCAAAATATAAAATATTTTTCAAAGTAGATTATTTACAAGAATTTTTTTTGAACGTCAATATTTTTTCTCTACCATCACTTCGGAAGGTGTTTGGTTAAAATTCCGCTAATATATGTACCTAATAGCTTTAAATTAAAATTACCCATTTAAAAACATTACTTAAAAATGAAAATAATACCACCAATTGGCAATAATAACAAAAATAGACAAAATTTGATTAAGCATAATATTATATTTTTCATGCGCATCGATTTACCTATGAATTAGAACAAAAGATTTCAACGCGCTCGCTAACAAATCAATAATTTCTTTTTACGTAATTGGGAAAAATATAATTTGTTTTATTTTTAATCCGCCTATTTTTATTAAATACACTTTTACAATAGCCAGTTAATTTGTCGTAATTATTCATGAATGCATTAAGTTTGCAGAACCCCATGTAGGTACTTCGAATCCGGCGTCTCTACTTACTCCTATTCCTGCCTAATTATATAACAGTTATAAAGGCTAACATAGTGCTTATTACTAAGAAAAACAAACAATACTTAGATAAGTATTGTATCCCCGGTATAGATATACCTACTAATAAATAAAATTGAAGTATCTGTTTGTGATTTAAAAATCAAAGATCTATACAACTGTATATGTATCTATGTTAAAAATATCATTTTTTTACTCAATGCATATGAAAGTATTCACGATGCCAATAACAAAAATGCAATTAAAAAAAATGTGTCTGTCTGTCTGGCTGGACCTATTTTGACGGGATTTACACTGGAAGGTAGCTAAAGGTCTAAGGCTTAACATAGGCTACTTTATTTTTTTAAAAGCATAAGCGCACGCTCTACGCGCATTTGGACGCCATTTCGGGAGCGCGGGATATCGTATCGCGAGATACATACATACGTTTAAATAAGTTCGCCTTTTTACTACTTTAACGCGGGTGAAACCGCGGCCATCAGGTATTTATATATAAATATAGACAATAAACAACATGCCTACAACAAGTACTAAAAAGATTTTATCTGCGCACCACAGATAATAAAAGCGAATGTAAGTCGCAGTTCCCGGAAGCAGCGTAATCCCTCCAAAGATTCCCTTTTAAAGTACACTGTCCCTTTCTATTGTTTATGCTTTCTTAATCTTACTTTTGTTTGATGACGTCATATTACTACGAAGATATTGAATAAGTCTTTTTTTAAGATGGAAGTCGTCAACGAACTTAGTCCTCTGGGGTAGCAACGCATCTGTAGTCGAACCCAGATAAGGCTTGTCTGTTGATTACAGATGTGAGACAGTGGCCACTTACCATCAAGTGGGCTGCTCGTGTGCTACTTCAATAATATAAAAAGACATCAAATAAGGTGGTAAATGGCTGTCTATGGACGTAAAGTTCATATCCTATATAGGTTTCCTCACTACTTATTCTTCATTGTTATTGCTTATAATAGGTTTTTAAAGGTTAAGCAAAGATTTACAAGGTGGCAAATTTTTGGAAGAAGTATTTTGAAGTCAACTAAGTATCTCTCTAATAAGGCTTTACTACGGCTGTGATATGATAACGACCGCTCTTTAAAATAAGATTTTAGTCTATAGTATTTTGTCTTCGGGTGTCTACTCACGCCATAAGAAATATCCTATCCTAATTATTATAAATGCGAAAGTCCGTTTATTTTTTTGTTTGTAACGCCTTCTCGCTTTAACTACTCAACCGATCGTTATGAAATTTTGCACACACATTGTCGGGGTCTAGAAATTTCAAATCAACAACTACTTACAAATTAAAAATTAATTTAAAAAAATCCAGTGGTGGGTTCAAATTGTAAATCTAAACCATTCTCAATTCACCTAGAACACACACAAAAACTTCATCAAAAACGGTCCAGTCATTACGAGGAGTTCAATGACATACACACGCACACAATATACTCGTATATGTAAAGATGGAGCAAAGTGTAAATAATTATTATTCCACAATAACGCAAGCAGCGCTATTTTAAAAACATCAAGCCAGAACCTTACGAAAGCGTTGCATAATTTACGAACCAAGAAGACATCCTCGGAAATAATCAAAACAACCCCTCGTAAGCCGCTTAGGCCACCCCCCGGGTTGTTAGTTTAATTAGTAGAGTTTGACGGTACTTGTTTTGCTTATGCACTGAACAATTGCAAATGGCACACGATACTAGCTAGAAGTTGTAACTAGTAGAAATATAGCTAACTAGCTGAACCCCGCGGTTTTACCCGCGTTTAAAAAGTAAGAAAGAATATATATTTGAACAAATGTCATCCCGCTCTCCCGTGACGGCGTGCGCATGCGCGTGGAGCGCGCGCTAATGGGTTTTTCAAAAATTAAAGTAGCCTATGTTACGCCGTAGACCTCCAGCTATCTTCCAGTGAAAGTCCCGTCAAAATCGGTCCAGCCGTTTAGAAGATTAGCTCAGCCAAACAGACAGACAGACAAAAAAAAATAATCGCATTTTCGTTATAGGTATCGTGTATACTTTCATATATAGATACTAAACTTACGACCGCATGAAGAATATAAGTCAAACTTGATTAAAAATCTATACTACTAATAAATAAAATTGAAGTGTCTGTTTGCATGTGCAATGCATGTGAAAGTATACACGATACCTATAACAAAAATGCAATGATTATTTTTTTGTCTGTCTTTATGTCTGTTTGTTTGGTTGAGGTAATCTTCTAAACAGCTGGACCGATTTTGACTTGCCTTTCACTGGAAGATAGAAGGTCTAGGGCGTAAGATAGGCTACTTACTTTTTTTAATCATTAGCATTTTAATTATACGGACTCCTTCGCGAAAGCGCGGGATATCACTTACGTTTAAACAAGTACGCCTTTTTACTTTTTTAACGCGGATGAAACCGCAAAATTCTGATCGGTCAAAATAAATTGGACTATTTGCGTTATAGATAAAAGCCTTAACTAGGTCGCCGGTTGTTCGATCGCTTGTAAATCGTAACATCGCCTGTAGCTATTAAGATTGCCCATTATTATTTAGGTAAAAATACTAACCTAACCTAACCGATCCTATGTGAAACACGCCATAATTATTTACCTTTTTTAGTGATGATGTATGAATTGGACCTACCCGCTCGCTGTATTTGTGAATTGAGATACTTTACTTTGATATAATATTTATCATAAAAATGAACACCACATTAAATGTAAAAGTTTAAAATGGTTAAAATATAAAAATAAAACAACTGTTACAACAAATAACAACAAAATAATTATAACGTTATATTTAACGTAAACATGTGAAATATATCGTTATATTTATTTGTAATAAAAATGTTAACGTTAAATATAACGTTATAATTATTTTCTTGTTATAATTATTATTTCGTTATAAATGTTAATTTAGCGTTTGAAAACCCAAAATTGATTGGTCAAATGCAATTATACTGTTTGCGTTATAGATAAAAGCCTTAACTAGGTCGCCGGTTGTTCGATCGCTTGTAAATGATATCATCGCCTGTAGCAATTAAGATTGCCCATTACGATTAAGGCAAAAATATTTGTGAATTATAATACTTCTCTTTGATATATTGAATATTTGTCATAAAACTAAAACAACAAAATAATTATTACGTTATATTTAACGTTAACATACATAGATACAATACATCGTTATACATATTTATTTGTTACAAAAATATTAACGTTAAATATAACGTCGTAATTATTTTGTTGTTATAATTATTATGTTGGAATAAATGTTAATTTAGCGTTTGAAAACCCAAAACTGATTGGTCAAAGTAAATTGGACTGTTTGCGTTATAGATAAAAGCCTTAACTAGGTCGCCGTTGGTTCGATCGCTTGTAAATCGTAACATCGCCTGTAGCAATTAAGATTGCATGTCACTCCTCTAAATTTAGTTTAAGTCTACTCCAATTTATCGCTCCGTTAGTCCCCGGTTTAAATTGTATGGACATGTGTCCAATTGTCTTATGTAACTGGGATTCGCTTTCGTAAGTATTTTACATGGTTTGATTGTACTTTTGTGGGTACGATTTAAAAAGAATGATAAAAGAGTTAAAATGCATGAAGCTGCATCCAAAAATCAAGAGAGATTTTAACTCTTTTATCATCCATCATCATCACTACATAGTATAAAACAAAGTCGCTTTACGCCGTCTGTCCCTGTCTCCCTATGTATGCTTAGATCTTTAAAACTACATAACGAATTTTGATGCGGGTTTTTTTAATAGATGATTGTAGAAGAAGTTTTATTTATAATTTATAACACGTGCAAAGCCGCGGCAAAAAGCTAGTATTTAAATAAAAATATATTAAAAGACATGTTAATTTTTTACAAAATGCCAAAAATGTGGTTTTAATGAAGTCCAATTATATCAAGACCACTTAAAACTTAACCGATAGAACTTTCCTAATATATAGTTGGTTGAAGTCTTGAAACTTGAGCGAGCGTAAATTATTAGGTCAATGCAATAAGGGAGCTCTCTAGACTATTGTATATGAAAATTGCTAGGTCCTAATTGGCTTTTACACTATTATATTTAACTCTATTAAGGCAGAACCCTTTGTGGTTTGAGTAGATATATATATATACCGATTTCTGGTTTATGAGGGCAAGGAGAAATGCTGTGTTCTGGTTTTAAGTGTTCGCTTAGGTCTTCAAGCATAGAAATGCGTCTGTGATCCACCTTGAGAGGACTCAAATCGTATTCTTATGGAGATGCCGTGGTCTTCGTAGCTCCGAGGACGGCCACCGGATTTAGAACATAAAAATCCCGCATAATTCAAGCGTTGCTCCCATCAAGATGAGAACCTTTTGAAGGTTTTCACTTTCGAAAACGAAAAAAGGTAGGACTGTCAATTATAGTGGTCACTTGTTATGATTAAGTACCATCCGATGGTCTCTATACTTACTTACAACTTCAATGAAATAAAAAAAAAATATATAAATATTCATATTAAAGTTTTACCATGTATTTAAAGACATCGGAGAGATTTTCCATCTTTCTGATTTATTTAATTTCTCTCATTTTGTCTGAATTTTCTCAAAGGGAACTCTACCATAATACAAGTCTATCCATTTCCACTAAGTCTGGTAGACCGGTCATAATAACGTAAAACGTGCAAAGTAGATAAATAGCCACTTAATTAGAAGTTAGTTCCATTAAAATCTTATTCGATTACATGGGAACTGTAATTCCCCGTACCTGCGCCTCCAATTAAGACGAGCCCGCCGACAGGCACAGCAGGGTTACCATGGGATTTTCCTTAAGGTGGAATAAGAGGAAAGTGTATAAAACGGTTTAGGTTAGCTCAAATTTGGAATTCAGTGGTTAGATTATGTAAATTGTAAAAAGTAAAAAAAATCGGTGCGTAAGGATACAGTTAGTGTTAGTGTGTCGTAATACGGAACCAGAAAAGAAAACGAACTAGACGTAGGATAGATAGGTTAAGGGAGGAGAACCCCCCCCCCCCTGTGACCCCGTGAGACTAACTTAAACTAAGTTGGAATGCCTCCTTCAATTGTTTTCCTTCTCTTTTGTCTGTCAGATCTGAACAAAACACTGCTACATAAATAGAGGTTTATTCCAACTGCTGTTATAGCGCAGAAATAGGTGCGGCGGCGGTGCCTTTGAAGTGAAACCACGAATGGTGTTTCTTTAACAAAAATACTACTTTTATGTTCGAGAATTCTAGACATGTAGTCACTCTAGCGTTTCGGCTCAGCTCTAAACTGGCTGTAGTTGCGTTGCCCGATATTAATTAAGGATGATGATCAATTTATTATTTCCTCGATAAATCTACTAGCTCGCAGGATTTCACAGAAACTATAATTTTTCAATTGTGCATTACCTGATTTATTTTATCGTTTCAATTTCAATACTTTTATAGGATTTATTGCAAAATGTTTGTAAAAGGATTTTATTTTGGCACCAGTTTATTAAATACCTGTTTACCTGTTTCTGTCTATCTAACAGCAGTGTTAAGCACTGCTGTGTTATGGCTTGAAGGGTGTGATTAGGGAGACAGACTTATCCGAGGCGTTCCATCTCAGTCCTCAAGGATAGCAACGCATCTGTGGTTAACCCCAGGTATGACCGTGATCATATCTTGGGTTGATTATAAATGTCCATGGGCAGCAGTGGCCACTTACCATCAGCTGGACTACAAGCTCGTTTGGTACTTACATGTTATAAAAAAAAGAAAAATATAACGAAATGATCCTTGTTTAGCAGTGGCTCTTCTTTTTGAATGAGAAGTGTTAACTTTCGAACTTTATGGTACACTCAGGAATGTAGGTTTACTTACTTTCGTTCACTAATAAAGTAAACGATATATATTTTATGATACGCACTACTTTAGATAATCTCAACGTGTCGGGAATTTGAAACTCAATTTTCGGACGCTGGATTTTTATTCCTTTACGCTATAGATTAAGTAAAAAATGGTATGAATACTTGTTGAATTCATCAGTCCTAATTTTAAATCGCTGTTTTTTTTAAATTACGAAGCTAAAGATTTCTAGAAAATAGTTATAGATAGTATTTATTATCTATAGCTATTTTCTAGAAATCTTTCCAGAAATCTTCATATATTTATATGAATAGGAATGGAAATCATAAAAATAGGTAGGTATGTGTTTTGCTGCAAAATGTAACTGAATATAATTACTTAATAATAAGTATAAAGAGACAGAATATGAAACTTGTGTTAATTTTTTTTTAATCATGGAAGTAGCAAGTGAGCATGCAGCCCACTTGCTGGTAAGTGGTCACTGTCGACCACAAAAGTGTTGCTAATCCTTAGAACTAAGTCGACGTCTCAAATAAGTATTTCTCGCTTACCACTCTTCAAATCAGAACACAGCAGAGTTAACACTGTTATAAGGTGTGGCGGTGCCT
>DWPV01007783.1:0-10473 GCA_018251915.1 Urbanus proteus proteus
ACATATATCTGAAAAAGAAGATTTTACTTGAGTAAAGCGTTTTCTTTCTTTCTTTCTTTCAAAAATACGCAAAGCTTTTGACCAGTCGTAATCCTGTCCAACCAACCTTGGTCAAGATCGGAACGACCCTAACATAACCTAAACATTGACTCTTGAAACACCTGCGTAAACCTAACAATATGGCATATTTCCTAACAATTATCCAACAGACTGGCAGTAAATTTAAACGACGCGAACATAATTATTTTGCGCGTGTCATAAACGTTCAGCGAACGACAGTATTCTCAAGGAAGTAACAGCCAGATACATTGTTGCAACCGATAAACTAATGCCAAGTGATCGTTTGGACATCCTGACCGTGACAATATACTAATACCAAGCTTAGTTTATGCCCGCGACGTCGCTTGGCGGACAGCTGATCAACTATAACTTTTCCTGCGTACTTAACAAAATTACTTCGGTCAGCAAACGCAAAGCAGTAACTTACCACTAGGTAAGAATCATGTATTCTGTAGTGGTAAGTAATATGTACGCCCATGGACATCTGTAATCATGTCCATATAGAGCAGCAGTAATAGCTGAAACTGGACACAGATGCATTGACACTGAAGACTAAGATGGTCGCTTCGTATACAAGCCAACCTTTAGCTTGTTTTGTTTACATTTCTTGTTGTCTTGTACCTACCGCATTTATTTTTGCTCTGCACATCCCAAAGGTTGGCTGAGAGATAGCATTAAGCCCGCCTGTTGTTCCATTGGCAGTAGTAACGGGCAGTAGAATCCTTATTATATTGGTGCAATAAAGCATAAATAAATAAATATTGCTACACACCATCGAAACGCAAGAACTGCTTCACGTTAGCAAAGGGTCCAAGAGGGTCCACAAGGTTTTGTGTCACAAGCACAGACAAACAACGGCTTTGTAATAGTTAATATTACACAAAATGGCGTTATATACAAGTATGTAAACACTACCGCCCATTAATGTCTACAACAATGAAACGACACAACAATAAAAAGGTCCTTATCTAATACACACATTTATCAGCTACTTTATTTCAGACCGTAGATTGTTGAACGCTGACATGACTTTATATGTTACAAGAGTTATTTTATTTCTTCCTGTGTTTTAACGTATTTTAAGGGGCTTTAAGGTCCAACCTTTTATGCTTTAATTTCAGCGCCACTACCACTACCACAACTAGGAACAACAGCTGCTACGACTAGGAACAACAGTGTTAAGCGTGTCGTAAGTATTCTGATGATGTAGGTGTTAATGTTAATGTAAAAAAGTGATTATGTTATAAAGGAAAGCTGCTCCTGGATTTGTCTTTGTTTAATTTTGTTTATATGATCGAAGTTACAAACGAGCGGGCGACAATAGCCACTTACCGTCAGGTGGACTGCATACCTGATGGTAAGTGGCCATTGCCGCCCATGGACACCTGTAGTCAACCCCAGATAAGATCAAGGACCTGGGGTTAACCACAGATGCGGTGCTACCCGTGAGGACTGAATTGGAACGCCTCGGATAAGTATGTCTCACTTCAGACCAGAACACAGCAGTGCAACACTGCTGTTATAAGGCCGAAATAGGCTGGCGGTGGTGCTGCCGGAGTCGAACTACAAAGGGCTCTACCTTGTCTTTTAATCGACCTCTCAAATTTTAACGAGAAGGTTATTTATATTAGGTGGTTTGATGCTATTCAAGACCAACGCATAAATTCTGAAGTTTATTTTATGTGAAGATAACCAAACACGCATTTTGCTAAAATGATCGACTCTTAAACCTTCTCGTTTTCTTTATACACAATAAACATAATTATAACATTTACCTACATAAGTTATTCGCAGTCTCATCCTAGTAGCTCATGTAGTAGGAAAACCTTGAATATCATTGCGTTACGTCAAAAATATACCTATTAACATTGTGTTAAACGTTCATAAACGGAACATTGTCACATACCAAGAAATATGACGTAACACGCAACGCCGCAACGAATGTAGTTTTAACTAATTCCACCATAAATTAATCGTTTCCGTTCAAATATTTAATACAATGCGTGTTAATTTTAATTAACTTTATGGGGGTATATTTACAAGTTATGGGGGTTGGAGGCCGTCGAAATATCTCAGTACCCGGCGTTTAATTATTAACAGCTCTCAGCTCATCCGCCCCGTACAATATATATGAAGTTTTGACGTAAACCGATGGCGAGCGATAATTTGCAATGAGAGCCCATTACAATACCCTCGCCCCATTTCATCAAATTAATGTTTAATAAGCGTTGCGAATTTGCTACTCTCATAGCACAATTGTCAGGCCTTTGCAGCCCATTACTGGACATAGACTCATTAAACTCTCATGGACAGGACGTTTTGGCTTTTTATGCTACTTCAACAGATTAATTATTTCAAACAGACGCGATCATCTCCCAGATAAAACTTATTTGTCTTTCCCGATGTCTCCGTTAAGATACATAAAGCAAATACCCGTAGTACACAGTGTGGTTTTTACGTATATTAGCAAGTATATTGTCTATTCTAATGAAAATCATACAAGGACAACAATGTCTTAGTCTATAAAAGTCGGTGTCTTCTTACAATGCATATAGGAATAAATAGACAGGAACATTCATATTTATGGAGACATGACAGTAACATTCATAATCCTAATATGTGTAAGAAGCGAACCTTCAAAAACCTAAGTCCCACCACCCTGGACAGATCAACAATAAATTCCTAATTAATATATCCTCCTACCAAACTGAGTGTTGCCATCTTAAATTTCCGAAGCAGGCAACAGCCGTTACATAAACACCGCCACCTGGCAACACTGGCATCGATCACAGCAGTGGGGGTTCCGAGTAAACGCTAAAATTTGCACCCGACCTGATTTATTGCCGTCTGTACGTGTAGATGGTATCGACAATTGCAATATTGCGATGCAAAAAACGCCATACGGGTAGCGGTGCACCCGGTGGGGAAGGGTCGTGATGCGCTTTTGGTTTTTTTTTCTGTAATAGATTTATATTAGAATGTTGACTATCTGCAGAGTATAGGTATCTTAGGACTCTATATTAGAATTTTGACTGTCTGCATAGCATAGGTATCTTAAGACAAATGTCTCGAATAGTGATTTAAAACATAATTATGTCGTCGGTTCTATATTTACCGAATCTCAAAGTACATTTGTTTTGCCAGGAAAGGAACCTCAACCCTCTGCATATCAGGCTGATATAGTACCTAATCAATTTATCACTACATGGCTGGTAAAGGGAAGCAAAAGCTATTAAAAATAGGCAGCTAAAACAAAATTAAAACCACCCACCCCATAAACCAGTATTATAGACAAGCCCAAAAATGTTTAAACAAAATTTAAAAAATACTACTAATACGATGATACACAATTATGAAACTAACTTATAAGAATATGACAGTTGCAACAATGCAGAACCTAACGCCTACTGCTTTAATATGGATAAGATAATAAGTTTCCTACGTAAAACTCCTAAGTTAATCGTTGGAGCAATATTGTTTTTTTCTCACATATTAAAAAGAAAACTGAGAATTAATTAATATGGGCTTAGAATTCAGAATTACAGTTAGCACTTCAAATTCCCTACGTCAAGTTTTGAGTAAAAAACGCCAAATGAACTCACATGACAACAGACATGAAAAAGCGGAAAGAATCAGTTAACATCCATACTCACGTTATCAGCCGGTTATCGGCCACTGAACCCGGGACCTGAAACAACCACATGGAATTTTACTCATCGATTACGTTCAACGTGTCAACGTCTTATCGGCGTGGCAACTGACGAAAAACCTTATCTAACCTCTTAATTAGTCTGAGGTAGGACTGTTCGTAGACTATAAGTCTCTTAAGGCAGAAGAATTAGAGGCTCGACTCCCCAATCACTACTGTTTTGTGATTTGAAGGGTGTGGTAAGGGATAGAAATGACGAAGCATTCTTAGTGCCCAAATGTAGCAACGCATCTGTGCTCGACTCTAATCCCATTAGGAATTGATTACTGATGTCTAACGGCAGTGGCCACTTAGGATCAGATTAAGTGCATGCAATTTTGCTACTTTTAAAAAGGAAAAAAAATATATCAATCATATTTTAGACAGACAGATCAAACTACTCTATTTACTAAACACAAGTGATACTGCGGTACAAAACGAGTATCACGATATCAAAACTTCCCATAAAATAAATTTGTCGATACAAGTACAATTTGAGGATCTTTACTTTGTTGACCGTAGGGTTATCTACAATGTCACATAACGATAAAAAACGTCAATAAAAATCTTTGTTTGTTGTAATAATATTGTATCATTAGGTATAAAAACGAATCAGAATATTAACTACATAGATTACCGATTTAGAATTTTTAAAAGATCTGTGTGATATTATTAAGAAACAAAGTAAAAAAAAAATCGGTGTATCATTCATACATACTTTATCGATCAATTAGTATTAATAATTAGTTTAATTGAATTGATAAAACTTTGTTTACGTCACTTGACTTCCACTTACACTTCCTCAAACATTTTAAAGGAGACTAATTTATGAGGGTTGCATGATGACTAAACTAGCCCAAAATGGAGAGCTTTGTAAACGTTGAAATCATCGCCAGTTGCGTAGGGGTGGTAGCTTATACAATTACACCAAGTAATTAACTTAAAAGCTCAATGCCACTAACTAATATCATCGCGACACTTCCTACACCCACACTAGGATTATTTTTTTAACTATTATGCATATACCTATATCATATATTCTACATTATATTTTTTTATAACGAGCATGCAGTACACCTGATGGTAAGTGGCCACTGCCGCCCGTGGACATTTATAATCAACCCCAGATAAAAACAGTCTTACTTGAGATTGACCAGAAATGCGTTGCTATCCCTGAAAACTAAGTTGGAAGGCCTCAGTTAAATTTGTCTCCCTCACCACTCCCTTCAAGCCAGAACACAACAGAGCTTAACACTGCCGTTGTAAAGTAGAAATAGCTGTGACGGTGGTGCCGCTGGAGTCGAAACACATGGGATTCTACCATCTTATCTAATCGATGTTTGTACATAACCGGGGATGAAACCCAGATCCCTCATAGCCACATTTGTACAACTAACAAACGTGCGCAAAAATACATATTAAAAATACCTTCTGTTTAAATTAACCTACTGTTTCACATATAATAACGTAAGTCACGCAAGCAGATATTAACAAAAATGTTCGTCACATCTCAAGATTACATCTAATCCTGGCTTACTCACGGATATTAATCCACAAAGCAGTATATTACGATATACGCTGGAGTATAAGTCGTCTGGAGAACTCTTATTACTTGTTAATCTGAAGTTAGGTAAGGATTAGGATTAGGTGAAGAATTTTCTGATTCATTAAGACTGTGTCAAAAAGAAGTCAAAACTATGGTTCGCGTTTATTTCTGCGTGAAATATGCGTTTCGTTGGAAAGGTGTAGTGTTGGCTGATTTTGTTCTACCTAATAACAGCAGTGTTCAGCGCTGCTGTGTTCTGGTTTGAAGGGTGTAGTATGGGAGACATACGAGTTCTTATCCAATTTCCGTTTCGACTCCATCTCTTGTGTTCCAACTTGGTAGCAATGCGTCTGTGGCGGAGCTCAGGTTGGACTGTGGTCTTATCTGCGGATGATTACAGATGTCCGTGAACGGCAGTGGCCACTTATCATCAGGTGGACGTTGCTACAGTTTCCGTTTACTACTTCGATCATATAAAAATTGCGAAAATTTAAGTTTTTTCAAGAGCGGTAACATATCTGTGATTGAAACTGACGATTTCGGTTGTTACTTTTGGATAACAATCATTGAATCTTGTCGGATTAGTCGCTGACCAGTACATTCACCAATTTGCAATAAAGCGTGATAAAGTTTTATTACATGGGACTAGCAAACGAGTATGCAGTCCACCTGATGGTAAGTGGCCACTGCCGCCCATGGACATCTGTAATCAAGCCCAGATAAAACAGTCTTACTTGAGATTTACTGCAAATGCGTGCTATCTCTGGCTAAGTTCATTTACACCATATGATACACTTCAGGCCTCATCCAATTAAAAATATACTATACTAGTACTAACTAGTGAAATAAAAAATATAATGCCTAGTGAAATAAATAAAAAATGCAGCTCAATGTACATAGCACTTTGTATTATTATTTTCTCACTCACATGTCCTCTCAAACACAATTAGCGGTTATCAAGCTAAATTAATTAAAAACAACGATCTGTCTTTTAATATATCAAGTTTTTAAAAGTATCATCTACTTGAACCGTTCGTAATTAAACGGGGACTTAATTAAACTCTTTGTTAATTAAAATGTATAGAGGACGCGCGCGTATTTTAATAATGTTTGTTGCTCGTGTACACGTTATGTGCTTATTATGCCTTCAGAACCCATTCGCGTATAAAGTTTTATGTGTCAGTAGGGTTACCATGCTCAGACAGCATTGCTAGGATAATTTACTGCTGTGTTCTGGCTTGAAGGGTGTGGTCAGGGAGACAGACTTATCCGAGGCGTTCTATCTGAGTCCTCAGGGGTAGCAACGCATCTGTGGTCAACCCCAGGTATGACCGTGATTATAACTAGGGTTGATTACAAATGTCCATGGGCAGCAGTGGCAATCAGTTACCATCAGTTGGACTGCAAGCTCGTTTGCTACTCACATGTTAAAAAAAATCTTTTAGTATTTATAAGCAAGATTTTAACTGTAGATTTTACTGGATTTTAGTTTACAAGGATTTTTTATTAGTTTTTATAGTATTTGGCATTTGGACGACCCCCTGGCGGAGCGGTCAGCGTACCGGTCTGCCGCGCAGTGGGTCCCGCGTTCGATTTCCGGCCAAACAGATATCAGAATGATGAATTTAGATTTCTGTTCTGTGTCTAGGTGTTTGTGTATTTGTATTTGTGTGTCTATGCAACCCACGACAAAGCGTCTTTTAAAAATTAAAAAAATCTTCTTGTGGTTCACTGAAAACGTATCCTGCAATCAGTATTTCATCCTCATTTTGTCCCTGTTGCATTTAACTCTTGTGTTCCGGCTTTAGCGGTATTTAACTACCAAGCTTTAAACAAGCTGTCAAGTCGTTCATTTTTGTGAAGCTGAAACGGTAATTCCTAGTCTGATTCCTAGCTAGACAGAAATCTAATTATTTTTACATTTATAGCCTGAGATTGAGTATTTCTTCTTCGTGCGTATTTATGAATGGAGAAGCCTGGTTTGAGGCTACGAATTTGAAAAAACATTTTGTTATGTTTATTATTTATTGGTCAATAAGTTAATAGTTTTATCTACAATCTGGACATCCGGTAAAATTTAGTTAATTTGGTCAACCTTGTACTGTTACTGTAATGTTTGCGTTCAGTTTTTACAGAATTAAGTTGCTTATTGGCTGTTGGCAGATGTCTCATGATATTTATATCATATTTATATTAAATTATTTCATCATCCCCTATTGGACATAGAAGATGAAAAAATAATTCAAGGATAAATGTGTCTGCTTAGAAGATATTTTTAAATATCCGTTTCATTATAGGAACCTATTTATCTCCGTTAGACATTTTTTTTCAAAATATTATTCTTCTCTAGTTTTTACTGTTCTGTGATTCTCTTCTTCTTGTTTGTTTAAATTTCTTTTTCTTTAAAAATGTTCGGTTATGTTTATTATAAGGCTACGATCACTAAACTACTATACAGCTATAAATATAGCAACAAAAAATAGTAGGACTTTCATGTAAAACTACCTCCTAACCATTTCATAATTTTAATAATAAAAACTAACGTACAACGTAATATCTTTCTCTACCGTTAGGGCGCTAACAAAAGACGGCGTCCTAAGTAAACATTCCGAAATACTTTGAAAAAGTACCGAAACGCAAAGTGTTCATAGCTGAGTCAACACACTACGAAACTGTAAAATATCCGGGGATAAGATAAAAAAGACCAGTAGAATATTATGGGAACTATAAAGAAGGATATTAATAGTAGGAGAGCCAACGTAATTTATACGTTTATCAAAATACTTTTTTTTATTTTTATTCACATCATCTTCATATGTGGTAAAAGAGACATACTAATTATCTGAAGTGTACTAACTTAATTTTCAGTGGTATCAAAGCAATTATGATTAACTAGCTGATACCCGTGGTTTCACCCACGTTAAAAAAGTGAAAAGGAATACGAAACTTATCTAAACATAGGTGGCATCCCGCGCTCCCGCGAGGGGGCCCGCATGCGCGTAGCACGCGCTAATGCTTTTTTCCAAAATTAAAGTAGCCTATGTTACGCCTTAGACCTTCAGCTATCTTCCAGTAAAAATCCCGTCAATATCGGTCCAGCTGTTTAAGAAGATTGAAGATTAGCTCAGCCAAACAGATAGACAGACAATAAAATTTTAAATTGCATTTTCGTTATAGATATCTTCATATGCACTGGCAAAAAATATATTTTGAAATCACAAACAGACACTTAAATTTATTTATTTGTAAAGATCTAAGGTAAGACTGTGATTTTACCTGTATTTATTTTCAGATGTCCATTGACGGCAGTTGCTACTTCACATCAAGGAACTGTTGCTTGGTGCTGCTTAATTAATATTTCTGTTATAAAATGTATCTTTGTGTTTAATTTCACCTATTTACGCGTTAAAAGACGAAAAACAACTTATTTTTTTTGACCGATAAAAATATTCATAATTTATCACCCATCAGTGCTACATCAAATTACGCGTCGATTTGTCAAACTCCAAAACCCCAAATATTGTTATTTACATAATAAATACGTCTAGACCGACAAACAGGATGAAAAAAGTTCTTCAGTTACACTACGAAATCCTATTTTTGTGGTATTCTGAACCTTATTAACATAGAAATAAAGGTTACATTTGAATGTTTCAGCAAACACTATTATCCTGAACGCTAGAGGCGTCGGCGTGAATGTTAACTCTGAATTTATTATTCTTTTCTCTACATTTTCTTTTTCAAAAGCAACAAAACATATATGTAATGATGTTAAAAATAGTTTCATGTATGAAACGTCAGAGGGAAATACTTGTGAAGTAAACACCGAGTAAGTACAGACTGCGTATACTAGAGTTCCGTATGAAATGAAGATTATAAATTCATATTAACCCTTTTTTGTTCTCGAAGTTCCCCTTCGAAGTGTGGGATCGACGTTGGGTTGTGGGATTTTAATCGCACTAAAACCTCCCGGTGGCTGTCTTCGATTCCACGAAGAGGACCCCGGAATACACATACATACATATAGGTAACGAACGTGGCCGAAGTCCTCTGAGCGTATTATCGAGTTCCACTCCGGTAAGCACTTCGGTTCACCATACCATCTGATGCCTACAACATTATGTGACCAAACATCACGCCGTCCTTCTTCGTTCGCAGACCGAACGATTCGAGCGTCCACACTTGCCACCCCCAACTCTGGAAGCCCTTTTTTAGGCATCTCCTACAGCAGCCAGGGTATACCGTGGCCTTGTTTTAGTCTCGAAGTCAAAAGTCATGTTAATCGAGTATCTCCAATGTCTATATGATCCGATTGCCCTGCCCGAATGCACCTGAAACCTCTACTAGAATGCTTCATATTCCTATTTTTAGTCAGAACATAGTTACGCTCAACACTATCTATATTGTAAGATTCTAGGGAATATCCAAATTTTGTCCGCGTTGATGACTATTGAAAACTATGACAAAAATAAACCTTTACAAAAAACCTCCGTAAATAACTCAAGAAGTTATGTTGTCTAATACAAAATAGGGCTTTGGAGTGAAAAGGGACGATATCTTAAGGGTTTCTCTATTAGATTACGGAACCCTAGAACGGAAACGGCGCCGGTACACAACTGGGTTAAGAACTTCAGGCCAAGTCGAAAAGCTTATGAACTTGGGGAAGTTTATATTCCACATATTATAGAGAGAGGACACGATTTTCTTTAACAGGTTTATATAAGTTTTGAAAGTAGCTATCGTGTCTTGTTACGTGTTTTGAAAACTTGCAAATATTTTTCTTTTATGTTTTTTCTTTATATTATGAACGAGCATGCAACCCACCTGATAGTAAGTGGCCACTGTCTTCCATTAACATATCATCATCATCAACCTATTATTGTCCCACTGCTGGGCACCGGTCTCGTCTCAGTGAGAGGGATTTAGGCCTTAGTGCACCGCGCTGGCCAAGTGCGAATTGGTTGACTTCACACACCTTTGAGGACTCTTTTTCATAAGAACTCTCAGATGTGCAGGTTTCCTCGCGATGTATTCTTTTACCGTAAAGCAAGTGATAATTAATTTCTAATACGCACATATATCAGAGGTGCGTGCCCAGGATTTGAACCTCGAACCCCTCGATTGAGAGGCCAAGTTTCAACCATTAGGCTATCACTGCTAATACGGCATGCAATTCTTG
>DWPV01007784.1:0-10472 GCA_018251915.1 Urbanus proteus proteus
GGTTGATACAGATGTCCATGGGTGGCAGTAGCAACTTACCATCAGGTGGATGCATGCTTATTTGCTACTTCCAACATATAAAAGCAATGGTCATCGTAGGCTTAATTATTTACAAAAAAGACTTTAAAAAAGTGCTTAATTGTTTCGGAACTTACTTGCCCCAAGAAATAGCTCGCAATATTTTTAACTTGATTTCCTTAATTAAGATTAGGAAAGTATTGTTAGAATACATATCCCGAGGCACAGTTAGGAAAGCTCTGTACCCCTATTACGAGTCTATTACGTTCAGTGAAACTTTTCTCGTTTACGTTTGGGTCTATACATCTACAGGCAGCGCTCCTAGCGGACCGTTTAGGTACTAATATTTGACTATGAAACGAGCGTAAACGTAAACCGAAACCGTGTCAAAAAAACGTAACAAATTCATACTAAGGGTACAGATTTCAGGGTCATTGCTTGATGGTTTAATTTAAAATTCAGAATTCCCTGTAAACTATACAATGTAATCTAAAGTTTCATAAGATATTTTAAATGATTTTGTTCATTTGTTGTTGAGTGAATCAAATAAAATATCTTTTTCTTGCGTAAAATCGAAATCAGAGGGATGTTACAGGCGAAAGCTTATTATTTAATAAAGGAAAAGTAGTCCCCAAGCCAAGAAAGTGTACCCTGAGATTTGGTTTTCACCGTTTAACACATAACGCCCCAGAGAGCGTGCGGTTTGAATAAACATTAACTTTGATTTCGTTATGAAAGTAATTGTCTGCGCCATTGAACACGTTTTGCAAACGTCTTTATGTTTTTGCTTTCGTTAGTTTTTTTCCAAGTAATATGGCAATGTGTTGATCGACTGTAATATTTAGTTTCACCAACGATTAAATACACATGTATATTGACAATTGCACTGATATATATTCTAACGAATATGGCTATTTATAAACAAATCTCATTTGAGGTCGATTTTAGTGAAGAATTGAATTGATACATATATTTGAAGGTGAAAATATAATTTTTAATGAAAATAAGAATTCTTTAGGAAGATGTATGTAGTTAGTTTGATACAGTTTCGAAGTTGAAATTGGCAATGATGTACTCAGCAATTTTAATATTCGGACATTGCTGTGATATACTTAAGTGCTACAAGTGACCATATTATTCACAGTGACACAGAAATGATAAATCAATAAATGCGCTCAGATAAATAAAATAGGTACATACATTACTCACCGCCTTATATTTTAAGTGAAGCCAGAAAAGTACGCTACTTTCATGTTTTTATACGCACACACTTATACAAAACTAGCATAGTTTCTTGTCAGTGCCATTAGTTGATTTACGCTCACATAATCACTTTTATAACCCGACCATTTTAAAAATGACTTCATTTTTTGTTAGGAATGATAGATCTAGTTACCTACTTTATTTATCTGAGTAAATGCCATTAAAAACACTCACCCGCCATTGCTTTGTGCAGATCGGTCAGATTCGTCCCCATCAGTTTTGGCTGGAACTGTCAACTTCTCAATCCCTGGCGTCGAAACATTAGAACTCTGAACCTCCACCTCAGGCTCTCCTTTCACCAAAGTTTCATTTATCTTCTCAACTATTTCTGTTTTTCCGTCAGTTTTCTTTTCATTCACTACCATGACGATCGGCTCTATGTTTTCTTTAATCTCTATTCTCGTTTTCTCTACAATTTCTTTAGGCTCTTCTACCGGTGTAATTAT
Organism: Urbanus proteus proteus; assembly: GCA_018251915.1. Classification (NCBI taxonomy): domain Eukaryota; kingdom Metazoa; phylum Arthropoda; class Insecta; order Lepidoptera; family Hesperiidae; genus Urbanus; species Urbanus proteus. The sequence continues at coordinate 1,728 of DWPV01007784.1, forward strand.
ACTGTCGACTATTTTGCTCGCCTCAGAACGAATTTCGGCCGTTATTTCCTCACTTTGTTTTATCGTATCGTCTTTAATTTGCGTCAAATTTATGATCTCGTCATTTTTTATTTCGTTTAATTCTGATTTTATGCCTTCAGTCGCATTTTGTATACTTTGCTTTGCTTTGGGTGTGGCTGCTAAAATATTTTCAGTGGATATCTCCGGTTCTTTTAAGATACTGTCTATTTTCTGTTTAACTCGCTCTACTTGTGGATTGTTATAAGGAGGTTGCAAAAGCTTTAATTTTATATTATCGTCAATAAACATCGCCGCCCTTTCGCTATTACTTTTAGGAGGCTTTGGGGGTGGTTTCTTTTCTTCTTTTTCCATCTTATCTGTTTTTTCTTTTTCTTCCGTACCCTCTTTAATGGCTTCATCATCTTTAGGTAATAGTGAGTCTTTTGAACTTAATCTCTCAAACATGCCTTTTTCTCTAGCTTTTTCCAAAGCCGTTGGTAGCTGATTGGTAACAGTAGCGACAACCTCTAAGGGCTGAGAAGTAATGGCTGCAGTTGTCATAGATACGATGTTTTTCTTCGTGAGTATTACTAATTCGCCATTTTCATTTGTTGTCTTGTCACACTGAGTTTCATTATCTTGCTTTGTTATTTCATCTACATTTTTTGCAATGTCTCCATTGGTTAATTCAACTTTCGTTTCTTCTTTTTCTTTTTCTTGATCTTTTTTAACCTCGCCTTTGGCAGCGCTACTTTTTCCTACCTGATTAATATTGCTAGAAGATTTAGTTTTTTCCATCAAGTCTTTCTTGCTATCCCTTTTCTTAATGGTTGGGGGTTTTTCATTTAACGCTTTAGTACTAGGAGTCCTTGTCAGGCTCTTATTGCTATTTGTTCTATTTATTGGTTTCTTCGGTTCAATTTTAGTAGTGATTGGAGGTTTCTGTGTAGTTTTAGAACTTGCTACCCTAGAAACGGGTCTACTGGAATTATTTAGTGGTTTCGGTGGTGAGGACTTTGCTACGCTTTTCCGTTTATCGGGACTAGAGTCCCTACTTGCAGCCCTGCTAGGACCTCTAGAATTCAATCTAGATGTAGCAGCAGGTGTGTTTCCAGTTTTAACTGGTTTTCTAGGGGCTGGAGTTGGTTTTGATGATGTTTTGGCTGAACCTGATTTGGCATCTTCGATAGGACTTTTACTTGGCGTCCCAACTATAGGAGAGAGTCTTTTAGCGTTAATAGATTTATTCGAAGGTGGTGGTCCACCTCTACCTGGTGATATGGGAGGCTTGCTTTTAATAACAGCTGGAGATATGTCTAAGTGTTGAGAACTTTTACTGATAGCTCTTTTATCGTGTACTTTACTTCCTATTTTTATTGTTTCGTGAATACTGCTTGTACTATTTGAAATGAATCTTTGATTTTTGTTGAGATTAGTTTCGAATGGTCTTCGATGAGTGAACATGTCGTAACGACTGTTCCTGACGGGTGACACGGAGTTCTGTCGCTGCGGTATCTTCGAATGTTTCGGTGATCCGTTGTTTGATTGTGGTTGGGATTTTGATACAGATCTTAATCTGGATCTGTGTGGTACAGGCTTAGGGCCTTCATCAGGGTTAACAAAGTCGTTGCTGTTCGCTGGGATATTCTCGTAATACAGCACAGCTGAGGGGGAATTGGATCTTGACTTAATGTTTATTTTACTCGGAGAGTTACTTCTGGAATTCGTTCGTGAATTGACTCGACTCCTCGAGTCTTTCTTATCTAGCAATCCCATTTCTTTTAACAGCGCTTCTTCTTCCTCTCGTCTCTTCTGTTCTGCCTCAGCTTCGTGCTTTTCTCTATTTAACTCACTCAGTTCTCTCACTTCTTCGATGTTTTCTTTAAGGAAGTTTCGTGGTGAGTGGGGCCTATTGAGATGGATTGGAGGTGGAAGCGTGGCGGTCGCCATCTTGTCGATTTTGGACAACGAGCTGGTTCTTCTCCTGGGTGGTGAACTGCACCTTGAGTTAGCCGCTGAGGTTTTTGGAGTGTTGTGCCTTGAAGTTTCTTCTCTGAATCCTCGACCTTGTGCATATAAGTTATATTAAAATTTATGTTTACTTGTTTACCTAGTTTTTTAATTACAAAATTAAACGGTCATTCAACTATATTTGTGTAAACTCACGATGAAAATAATAACTTTTATTTGCTAAAGTTTGTAATCTAAAATGTGAATCAAAGCTTTAAATTATAAAATGTAATCTACAAATGTAATTGTAACGCAACTATTAACAAACATTATGTTCAAAGTTTAAAATTGTAAAGCAATCAATCATTTAAAAAATTGACTGTCATAGAGGTATTTTATTAAGCCAGAGGGGTTAAACCCTTCTGATTTAGGACCTGTCCGGGTCTACTTCCAAGTCCACGGGTTTTATTACAATTAGCGATCCATTCTGATTATGTCACCTCTAACAAATAATTCCTTTAAAGCAGTGGTTCTCAAACATTTGGTGGCGACTTTTGCAAAGCGAAATTTTTGACGGAGCCCCAAAATAAAGGAAAAGTTATGTACATTCTTTTTATAATGGGTAGGTAATCATGTTACAATGGAAGTGTATACTTACTATAATAAAAGAAAAATAATCTAATGGGAGTATTCTCGCGGAGCCCTCGTAAAGGCTTTATAGAGCGCAAGGGCTCCGTGAAGCACACTTTGAGAATGGCTGCCCTATAAGCCTTTTTCATTCTTGATTGTAAACTGTCAATGAAAACGCAAAAGATATTTCATAATCATACCTTTGAAGGGTGAGACCCTTCCAGGCCTAATCTCGACTGGAAGAGACTTAGGGCTAGTCGGTCTTGAGACCGGCGGCTCTGCGATGATAGCGAACGATGTTTCTTTCTTCTTTTTAGGCGTTGGCAACACTCTGTAAAAATGGAGAAATTATAAACAATTGTAAAATTGAGTAAGTCCACATTAATGGGGAAATCTTCGTAGGTACGTGTGGCAGTTTTAAAAATAAACTCCAAAATTGCAACTAAATATTGTAATATTGTGTTTTGTCATTAGTGTAATTGGATTAATCCGTGCTAACTGATTAATAAATAAATAAATAATTAAATAAATAAAATCATTTAAATTTAAATTGCGATTAAAATGCATATGGAAATTCATTTAATTTTAATTCATTAATTCATTCGTTTTGTTCATTCATTTAAGTATTTTATAATTTGCTTTTCACTGAGGTAATGATACTCCTACAGGAACGGGAATGCATCTTTGATATCTCCCTAACAATAGGTAATAAAATAAACCATAGCGAAGTAGAGTTTATGTAGTAAATTAATAATTAAATTATAATTTATTGTTCCTTGTGAATTATCTCTGGCTTTTTCTATGTTACGGAGGATGTAATTAATTAAAAGTTTTGTGTCGCTTTATCTATTTTTCATAATATTGAATTACGCTTAAAAATATTTATCAGGTGTAATATTAGATTTTTTATATGATCGAAGTAGCAAATGAGCATGCAGTCCATCTGATGGTAAGTGGCCACTGCCGCCCATGGACATCTGTAATTAACCCCAGATAAGATCAAGGTCCTACCTGAGATTGACCACAGATGCGTTGCTTACCATGACGACTGAGCTGGAACACCTCGGATAAGTATGTCTCCCTTACCACACCCTTCGAACTAGAACACAGCAGTGCTTCACTGCTGTTATAAGGCAGAAATAGGTGTAGCGGTGGTGCCGCCGGAGTCGAACCACTCGTATATAGAGTTCTATCACCACGTAAATAATATTAATACTATGTTTATTGATTTTTCCTTAATATTAGCAGTAATATTTTGATATTTCTTACATAACAACGTTAGAAACGATCTTACGATGCGTTTATATCACGAATCGTTTAGCGTTTGCAAAATCATGCTCGTAATATCGTAACACGGAAATAATAAGTAGGATAATAGACTATAGAGGAAATAATATATCGCATAATGGGAAAATGTGTGATATTTTGAAATTTTCTTTACGTTGGATAGATTCTGTTACTAAAAAATGTACTAGAATATATTTTATAGCGCCATAGCTATTTCTGCCTTATAACAGCAGTGTACAGCGCTGCTGTGTTCTGGTTTGAAGGATGTGGTCAAGGAGACAAACTTATCCAAGGTGTTCGAACGTTGACATCAAGTGTAGCAACGCATCAGATCCTAATCTTAGTAGAGACTCTCTCATCACACTTAAACTACAGCAATAATAATTATAAAATCAAACTATAATATATAGACTATCACACGTAGCGTCATTTGTTTGAAAACCAAGCGTGTGACTTTTTCAGTTTAATTTCTGTACAAGAAAATTTTAAAACATACTTGCAGATGAAGGCAATTTTTTCTATTACCTTGGACAACTTTTTTTGTAGAATTCCTACAAGTAAATATAACACAATAATTATTATTTATGATTTAATTCGGTCGAAGGAAGCTTATTGCGCCTCCTTTGCGCTTCTTTTTTGGCTTCGAACATGCACTTGCGGGATCTATCTAGATATAGATATATCTGTGTGGACTACCTTGACATTTCTTAACACTAAAATACTCATTGTTGCCCGTAATTTCTTAGAAACTTAAATTCTGATATATGTAATGAACTTGTACAAATTATACCACGACCTATGACTCAATGAACATTTTCCATGTAAAATTATGCGGTACCAAAGGCTAAGAAAGTCTGAATCATGGGTTAGTCAACTGTTTGACCAACGATTATTTTTCCACCAGTTAAGGGTCTAATGACCCTACGATTTTTATTATACAGAAGTAGCAAACGAGCTTGCAGTCAACTTAATGAGTGGCCACTGCCGTCCATGGACATCTGAGTCAACTGCAGAATAAGTCATCTAAGTATACAAATAAATAAAACTGAAGTGTCTGTTTGTGATTTCAAAATATCATTTTTTTACTTAATGCATAAGAAGGTATACACGATACCTATATCGAAAATGCAATAAAAGATTGTCTGTCTGTCTGTTTGGCAGAGCTAATCTTCTAAACGGCTGGACTGATGTTGACGGAACTTTAACTGGAAGATCTAAGGAGTAACATAGGCTACTATAATTAAAAAAAATCCATTAGCGCGCATTCCACGCGTATGCGCACGCCGTCGCGGGAGAGCGGGATGACATTTATGTTTAATATTTATTATTTTTTACTTTTTAAACGTGGGTGAAACCGCGGGGATCAGCCAGTAGGTCATAAGATTGAACAACAATCAGAGGTGTTGCTTTGGGGAGTAATTTGGAACGCTTCGTATGATGTGTTTTTCCCTTATCACACCCTTCAAACCAAAAAACAACAGCGCTTTATAAGACAAAAATTTAACTGGTGTAGTTGTAGTGCCCCCGAAGTCCACCCACGACGGGTTGTTAAATTATAAATAGAGCTCAATTTCAACTATTTCACTATTTTTAATTCAAGAATCTCTGTTTATTGTACTTTATAATGAATTAATGATTTTTAAGCAATCAGAGTCAGCCGAGTAGAATGACCTTCGTTACGTCAGGTTAGCGACAAATGGGGCTAGCGTGTAGTTAATTGATATCGAAAATGTAGCGAACAGAATAATACAAATCGCGAAGTTATCGCTTGAAGAAAAAATAAAATAAAAATCATTATATTATTAGCGTCGTTAAATATATTTGGTGTGTGTATTTGTTATAGCAGAGATATTATGTGAAATAACTCTTAGATTTTTGTCCAACGTAACATTTACATATGCTGAATATAACATGACAATACACTGAATTTACGCAACCTTATAAATTGTAAGAGTCTAATGATATATATAGATAGATTAGTTTTGGATTAGTTTCAACGCTAATTGATAAGTATATTAACGGTGTTCATGATCCTATAACATCTTAATTAATTAACCCGTAAAAAAAAGTTTTTTTGTTCAATAATTGATGGTAAGTGGTCACCGCTGCTGGTGGACTCCTATGACTAAATTCATATAGAACAAATGTTCTAACTGGAGCCAATCACATATGCAGTAATATGTAGAACCACCATAACAAACTCCAATTCAAATGGAAGAATGTCTTCGAACTAGGAATGAACGAGGCAATGCTATTATGCTACCTGGACTGACTTACATGCAATGATTCAGTAATCATAAATCCGTAGAGGATCTTATTTTTTTTTAATAATTACTGAATATATTTTATGAACACGAAGTAAAATAGGTGTCAATTTTTGATCACGACAAGCGAATACTATGGTGAAATTCTAAAATCTACTTTAGATTTTTCTTCCTGAAGTAAACATGAATTGAACATATCAATAAATTGAAAAATTATTTTATGATTATCTTTTTTTGAGAGTTTCTTTCGGAGTATATCATGAACAAACATAATGTACTTAATTTAGTTTCGTTCATTTTATTTTAAGATACTTTATTGAATCAAATATAGTCAATAAAAACGGCTCGTCTATACCACGCTAAGTGTGTAGCGTATATTTCATTTCATTCTTACATTCATAATATCGATATCGAATCGAGTCGCCACCAAATCGATCATCGATTTCCGTTCACGAAACGCCCACGCTAGTCCCATTTCACTACACCACCAAGAAATTGGAACGGGCAGTTATTCCCAAGGACCCGAGGCCTTGAATACCGTGTATGCATACAAAAATAGGTTAATATAACGAATAATAATGTTCTGCCATTTTTTCGTGCCCTCTTGAGCGTTAATTCGAACATGAATTACTAAAAGCCTTGGAATTGTAGGACACGGTGGAATTGGCGTGAAAATGTTATGAATTTAACGAATCATACCTTTTGTTACATGTAAAAACAGTGATAGCGCTATATTGTATTTAAAGGTGTGTTGGTAATTCTTTGATGTATATTACTGTCTTATAACAGTACTAGTTTTTGCCCGCGGCTTCGTTCGCTTTAATATAGCCCTCAGGAGTAGTATTTAATCGGGATGAAAGATACTCTATGTATGTCCTATTATGGACCCCTGGCAATGTGTGTTCATAACGATTAGTTGAGTAGTTAAAGCGTAAAGGCGGTACAAACAGACAAACAAATAAACGGACATTCGCATTTATAATAATTATAAATTTAGTATAAAGAATAGGTTTAATGCTATCGTGTTGTGTTAAATTCAACATTTTGGAAAGGGAGAGATTCGCGTTAGAGGGATTAGAGATTGGATGCATCTGTAGCCGACCTCAGGTCTACAATGCTGTCTGGGGTTAATTAACATTTGCCTAATAAGTAGGTACCTATATAATATAAGGGTTAAGCGCTGTTATGTTTTGGTTTGAAGGAGTGGTAAAAAATATATCCTCGTTCTCATCCGAGACGTAGTTCAACTCTGGCGGCACCACCGCCACACCTATTTCTGCCTTATAACATCAGTTTTACGCACTGCTGTGTTCTGGTCTGAAGGGTGTGGTAAGGGAGACATAGATAATTATCCGAGGCGTTCCAACTCGGACTCGGCCAGCAACGCATCTGTGGTCCACCTTAGGTAAGATCTTGACCTTAGCTGGGGTTAATTAAAGATGTTCATGAAACTCATCTGTCGACCTCAAATAGAATTCTTATCTTACCAGGGTTTGAACCTGGGTCCATGGTCGGTAGCAAACTTACCATCAAGTGAACTACTACTATAAAGATAATAGTAGATTGTTAACTGGCATACGCAGTAAGCAATACCATAATCACAATGGCTGTTGCAGACTTTCGCCCGCCACGCGCCGCTACCCACACACTTGCGGCTTAAGGCTTAAGCGGTTCGGTTAAAGCCTTAACAACTTGTCTTAAGACTAAGAAAGCGCAAAAAAAACTTTTATAGCATTTTGTGACCTAAGCCCGCACTTTACGCACGCCCTTCCGCGTGCGAGCGGGCTTATGTCACGCGTACTATAAAATAAAATACGATACTAGTGACCTATGTTGCCTATTACGGCACGGCGTTTATCACCCTCGCTTCGCTCGGGCGCTAACTTCACGGGGTGATAAACGCCGTGCGTAATAGGCAACATAGGTCACCCGTATCGTAATGTACTATTTCGTATCTTCTATAAAAGTACATTAAAATGATATGGTTACATAATTTTTACTATAAAAGATTATCTTAGGAATCACTAATCCCGTGTATTAAGAGATGGTGGATTAATAAAATAATCAACTAAAGCGGACGGGATTATACACGTAAGCCGCTTATACCTCTATTACTTAAATGAAATTGCTCTAAAATTGTTTAAATATGTAAACAATTATGCTAAGTTTAAATAACGGATTTACGAAAATTGTTGTGGTTATAACCATTATTTTCACTGTTGAGCAAGGGGTTATCCTAACAGCTGGAAACATCTTTTCAACTCTTTTCGAATTACAATTTATTGATAAGATAGGTAAAATACGGTTATTAGTATGTATGTTAGCTATTATACACACAATAACTGGTCATTATAAATAATAACTACTCAATTTGGTCAAGGTGATAATTGACAAGGAATTAATCACATCAATGCTCTGCTCTGTCTCGACTCAGACTCGGATAAAGTAATAAGCCGTATAATAAAGTAAGAAAGTAATAAAGTAACGAGCGACAAGCCCGGAGCCACGAGCCACGAGCCACGAAACACGAACCAAGAACCAGGAACCAAGAACCAGGAACCAAGAACCAAGAACCAAGAACCAAGAACCAAGAACCAAGAACCAAGAACCAAGA
>DWPV01007785.1:0-10472 GCA_018251915.1 Urbanus proteus proteus
AAAGTCAAATTGTATTGCTACTCAGAGATGCAGAACACGGTTCCGGCGAGGCGTTTCCGCAAACTACAGGATGTTAAACCGAGTTGCAAGCAGAAACCAATCTCCTTTTCAAACGGAATCCAATTTCTATTTTATATCTATATTTGGTACGCACCTAATCTATTGATATAAATTTCATAATTAAAGTAGTATCTCTATAATTTTAATAGTTTTACGTCCATTAAAATTTCAATTTAAAATTGCACGTAACCTTTAATCCTGTACATCGTGGCCGAACTATAAAGTTGAGCTACACCAGGTGCGGTCAAGAGACGCATGGGTGACCGCTTATATGTAGTTTTAGGCGCACTTCGCTACTACGTAGATTATATTGTATAGATATGTTACGGATGATAACAGTGATTGTCGGAAGTCTCTTGAGCCGTACTCGAGATACTTTAAATAATAATAAACCAATTTCCAGCGCTTATTATTCGTATTTGTCCTGGAATTTGGAAGACTTTATAAGATATAAAAAATGTTAACGCCTTGACTGTTTTCAATATCCAGATCAAATGTCGTGTTCAAAGCTATATGATCCAGTTCATTACCGCCTGTGGCGCGTGAAATAAAGTTCAAGGCTTGGTAATAAAATATCCGCCTAATATACCGAAGAATTAGGAAAACAGAAAATCTGGGATAAAAGGGCGGTGAGGATTATCTTTGACTTTAGATATATTGACTTTCAACAAAATCGGTACCAACAAAAAATAATTGAATACTGTTTAAAACACCACATCTTAAAATTCATACAGTTAAACGCTGTAATTGTACTGATATTAATATACATATAGAGTACGAGTCTAGTCAAAGGTATGGGCAATTAGTTACCATTGATTTTTTTTGTATAATTGAAGAACCCTATGTCATAGCCCTCTGGGAATGCCTTAGAAGGAAGCTCATTCCTCATTTTAACGTTCAATAAAACGAAAATAGGTGAATAACGATATTTTTCTCTTACTCTTGAATGAAAATATTAAAATTAATGTTAGGAAAGTTCACGAGAGAAAACCTCCTTTCAATTGTTAAAACAACAATAAACGTTTGTAAAAACATAGGGTAATATTCTTCTGGCGCAGTCGAGTAAAAAGGAAAGAATTCAATCGAGGACGTCTCAAATTCAATAAAGAAAAATAGCTGCTTATACGCAATAAACGAATTCCTCTTGTAAACGAAAAGAAAACATGAGAATGTATGGTTTATTCGAAGTATGCAATAAAACACTATTCTTAGGCGGGTTACACATGTCAGATATAATGTTATCTTCATAACAAGCATTTTCTTTTCAAGAATCTTGTCTTTTGAACACAATGCTTATCAGACAATATTAAATTTGTGGTGAACGTAACGAACGGTTCTTTCATACGTGAAGTCTGCCGTTAAATGTGACTTTCCAAAGAGAGTAAATTTTATGAAAGAAAGAGACAACAAGTTTGATTCATTTCCGTGGCAATTTTGATACAGTCTACTTTGTGATTCTTTGCGACGACGGCTTTGACGTTTTTTGACCATTAAAAAAAGTTCAGCCACATCAGATGCACTTGCTACATTTTTCTCAAGATTTTTTTATTATTTTATTTAACCTTGAATTTAAAAATATTTTAAGTACCTAGGTATCTATGTCTACCTTTGCTACGTCCGTTATCTAAATTCAGAATTTTGTTAAATGTACTGTAATGATACAAAGTATAAACATAACAAAGTCAATAAAGTCTTTGCTTTGGTTTGAATTAGTTTAAATTACTTAAATTTATTATTTATACAGTATACCGACCAGGAGGACTGATGACCTTAAATAGTCGGCGAGAAACCGCTGGCTTCAGGCGGCTCAGGACCGGGCGGAGTGGCGTAAATTATGGAAGGCCTACGTTCAGCAGTGGACAATCAAAGTCTGATAGATAGATAGTGAGATAGATAGACAGTATACCAAATATACAATTTTATTACCAAAAGTAAAATAAGATACGTTAACACACAACTTCTACCTCAAGTACTCGTATCATTTTCGCAATATGAGCTGTTTATCGAGATTTCGCGAATCATATTCCCATTTCATACGCCATACAAGTTTTTTTTGGTAAAATCACATAGAAACATAATGATAAGGGTTTTGTCATGCGAGAATGTGATGTGTATGCTATAACGTAGATATGTCGTAAGGATCTTATCAGATTATTGCAGGAATACTTAGTGTCTTTTGGTTGGTTTATTTAAGTGTTGTGTTTACTGTTGTTGTCGCTATCAAATAATGGTAATTGATGTAAGGTTTTCAACAATTAATTAGAGGTCACATGCAAGGAATTAAATGACATTATTATAGGTATTTATAACCAAATTAGCTGTGACATGACCAAGTTATCTTGACAATTTATTAATATTTAACGAAAGTAGACTCGGGTATGCGTACACTCCCGAGATTTTTTTAAATCAAATTCATACTCAAGAAAAGCTTTGCGTGTCTAGACTTAAATCCTAAATATTTTGGAAACTACAGAGCAAACAGCGCAAGGGATTGTGCCTCCTTGTTTAGCATAATTTCTGGCTTGTAGGGGCTTATTAAATGTACGACGGTCTCTCTTCAGAAGATCAAAGGCATAGAATGGACACATAAATGAATGTAATAAATAATTTGAGGTCAAATAACAACGAAGCAGCGAGAGGCATTTCATTAATATTTCCGAGAAAGTCTCCGAAACCGCGACATTATTGCGAGCCATTCATAATATTGGAGTCAGTACTATACCTATATTGTTACTCTAACTGGAAAAGTATAATCTGACTTTTACTTGCTTTCATACATATTTTCCAGTGTATGTCTATTGTCTGTGTTTAATTAAACCTTACAAGTCCCGACATTACCACCATGTCCCGATATTAAATTTAGTTGAAATTTTAACTTTATTTAGCTAAGTTCAACTACATTTTTTTTATTTACTGTAGCTAAATTAGTTTGCAGATTTTGTAGACCTAAACAAACAAGGTAGTTCTAGAGAATCTAAAAACTACATACGGTACCTATAATACAGCCACATTGGGGATCATCAATCACATACCCTAAATTTATATTCATCTTGTTCGTATTTCGTCGTGTTCTAAGATTCTAACCAAAATCGTATTACAGTAGTGTTATTCCCTATATCTAACTATTGAATCTGTTAAAACAACTCAAGTATGTGTATTATCAACCAACCTCATAAAAATAACGTGACAATTCTAAATTTGAATAAAATAAAGAAGGTGATTTCCTGTATACAATCAGCTAGGGAGTATTCAACGCAGTCGTTTCAATACACATGAGGACTTTTTCCCTCCGTCCCCATTTGGAAGCGGAATGGTCTCATCTGTTCTCACGCTCGCCAATTTTTAATCATGACAATTGAAACGAAATTCTGTAGCGTTCCAGATTAATACAAAAGGTATATACGTTGATGGAAATTGATTTTTTTGTGTTATATTGACAAGAGTCATTGTTACTTTATATGAATACGGAATAAATTATCGTTTTCTTTATGTACTTTATGAAGCTCATATCTGACGTACTTCAGATTACCCGTGCAATACAATGTGTGTGTACAATGGTCTGATAATTTCGGGTTTAATCCCTGGAATCAAATGACGAATACAGTTTTCAGTTCTAGGTCTGGGTGCTTATATCTTGACGTCTTATACACAAGCGTGAATTCACACACTGCACACTCGGCTTCTTCTATGCCCGTGGCTTACAAGACAGGAAAAGTATTTTAACGAGATTTGAGTGGCTCGAATGACCAGAGAACGAGGTCGCAACGCATTCGGACCAGAACAGCATAAAGACACACTCCTGTGTGAATATGAATCCTAAATAACATAGTAGTATCGCCTTTACAACTCCTGTTATTTATATATTCAAGTTAAACCAAAATATAGTTTCCAAAGCTATTAACTAACATAGGTAAGCGGAATACACAAAATTTAGTTCTTGCGTTACTATCTAGCTCAGAATTTAATATTTCCGTAGTAGCGCCGCTCTCATTAGACATATGCTATACCATTTTACACTAAACAAACTTTCGGTGGAACGGCAGTGGCGCTCATACTTTGCATGACGGCTACAGGAAGACGTCGTAAAGTGGGTACTAGATGTGTCAAGCGGTTTGGCGTGCCTCCAACTAGGTTTGTAGACTCTAAACTAGCCGAGCTTGGCTAGCTAGGAATTCTAACTAAACAATAGGTAAAATTAAGGTTTTATTTAGTAATAAATACTTTTAAATGTTCAGTATTTTTGCAAAGTCCATTGTAGGAATGTATGTCACATAATTAAATATTTATTTTATTTATTATAGTTGTCCACGATATACTCAAGGCAAGATAAAGGTTTACTAAATAACTAAAGTGTTTGTAATTTTTAATCACTTAATTTATTTTGAAAAATACTTTTTGAATATAATAGTTAAAATATTATTTTTAGATTTAATTAGTTTAGTTACATTAGTTATTAACTTCAATCTTTAATTAAAACCCTGTTAAATTACTTTTACCTTTAACAGATCTTAATAAAAGCTCAAATTATTCCCTGAGGTATTTGGGCGATTTTGAAAATATCTCATTAGTTTTCAAGTAATTTCAGTTACAAATTGGTATTTCATTTGGAATTTAATTTAATGTTATTACGGCCAAAATATCCACTAAAATAATTTTAGTTATCTTACTCATATCTGACAAGATTTTATAAATTTCAAGAGGCGAATGTACCAGTTATCGACCGGTTGGATAGTAGTCATTTCCAAATATTCCTAACTGACGCCAGCTGAGGAGCCTGTGTTGCACCATCGAAGAGAACGTCTCAAGTAAAAGTTTGTACAATAATGTGGATTGCAAGCACTGCTGTAAGCTGGTCAACAGGGTGATATCACCGTGTTGATCTAACTACAGCAATGCTAAACATTGAACGAACGAATCAATAAAAGGTAGACCTTTTATTGATTCAAATTAATAATTTCAAATTACGGTAGGGCATTTGGTAATGCAACTGTTTATCATTGGAATCATAATCTCATATATGTCGACATAAGAACTAGTACATAACACATACATAACACACATGTGCGTAGTAGTAAATACCTATAAACACCACAAAGGATTGTACATTTAATATCATAAAATAAAGATGAATACAACATGTATAATCCTATTTACGAATCATATATTCATTTTTATTCCTTGTTTCAGATTCACATACGATGAATATTTGCGTTTACGAGCTTTGACATCTTGTTGAGTTTTATTCTTTTTCGAATTTTAAGCTATATAATGTAATCACGAAGTTATTTTAACGAAATATTAATACTAAAATTATATTACAATGTACTACGTTGGTTCAAATTATCAACTGTATGAATATAAAAATTGTTACATGGGCTATTTGCAGGCATCTAGTCTACGAAGTAAAATGACTATATAAATAAGCCATTTTACGTTCTTGCCCGGGCCATAGTCGTTTCCGTACCGGCCTTAGAGTGCCATATAGAGCCATCTGGCCAGCTGCCTATAATGTTCTTGTTGAATTGCCTTAACGTACACGTGGCGTCGTTAGGCACAGACCCCTGTCTTGTACGAGGGAATTTCTAAGCAATATAATGTTGGTTGACAAGTCGTAGAGGCTTATTTATTCGTAGCTTCAATTTTCGAACGTCTTGTTTGAATATTATTATACCAAGAACAGGCATGGCGGTAATTTTTGATTTTTTACATGAAATCAACATGACAAATGAGAATATTATTTCATCCGATTAGAAAAAACTAGAGGTTATATGAATTTTTGCTTCCGGGTTATATTTTTTATTGAAAAATTGAAATTATATTTTGGAGTCCTGGGACACTAATCGCGTTGAAAAACGCGTGCTTTGCAATATTACGTAAAAATGTTATAGTGGATTAAATTTTGATTTTGAACGTCATGAATGCATATCTGGTATTGGAATCCGGTCTTTCCGATCAAAAGGCCGAAGTTCATACCACTAGACCATACTGCTAGATCAGTAGAACGCTTAATTGAACACAGACAAAGCGGTGCTAACGAGTGAGTCAATCACTGATTAGTCGAATCGAACTTTGGCTCTTAAATCCGTGGCAAGGGGAATATGTGCTTTGTGATTCGCTCCACTCGTCTTTAAACCAAAACCACTGCGCTGATTAGGCAACTACGTGTTGTTGTTCTTTTAGACACGTTTTGTCATTACGAAAAGATTACCTTGATTTTTTGTTAATCGTCAATTTTATGATGCAATATTTCGCAAAGCTTAAAAAAACCAGAAAATATCCCACCAATTTAAGGAGAAAAACAGCCTTACGTAAAGATCGAATTATACAACCCGAATTGTCGTCATAACGGTTACACATTGAGGCGGCGTTCATGAATAAAACACACGCGTCGGACGTAACCGCTTTATTAGCGCTCTGCCGCAAAGTACCCGGATCTGTGGGATCCATCCGGATCTAAGGCTCCTTCGACCCGGGCTGACGTATAAATCTGTACGCCTCACTTTCACCCTTAGCCAAACAATCGCGGAAGATTGTAAAAGTGGCTCAAATATTTTGACGTGACTTTTACGGAAATAACTTACCTTACTTACGATTTTTTCGAGTAGAGTCAGATAATATTTATCTGCTAACGTCTTATTTCTATGCAAAATGATATGAAACCGGTTCAGGAGTTGGTAGAGCTCTATGCAGTTTGACTCCGGCGGCACTACCGCTACACCAATTTCTGCCTTATAACAGCAGTGTTAAGCACTGCTGTGTTCTGGTTTGAAGGGTGTGGTTAGGGAGATATACTTATCCGAGGTATTCCTCACGGGTAGCAACGCATCTGTAGTCAACCTTAGGTAGGACTTAATTCTTATTAGGGTTCGATTGTGGATGTCCATGGACGGCAGTAATCACTCACTATCAGGTGGACTGCTACTTATTTGCCACTTCGAAGCAATAAAAAAAGAGGAGATGGTTGATGCAGGCGGAACTTAAGCTCTAAAATACAGAAGAATACACCCACACTAAAAAGTGTGACAAATTGACAATAACTTTTGACTTTAAGTCATCATGTTGGCGACGAATTAATTTACATACAATTTGCAAGCGGTTTTGCCTCAGCTCCGTTGCAATTAGTTCATAGATTAAAAGTAAATTAAGGAGCTGTTTCTTACCCATTTACTGAAATGTCATGACAAAGTTGTAAAATGGTATACAATTTACAGGCAGGAAACAAAGATCACATATTGATATGTATACTATTTTAACCCCCGACTGTGTATGTATGTATGTATATGTAGATGTATGTATGTAGCGGTCCCGCGAGACGATGACGCTTAGATCAAAATATTGTTATTGTTGTGAAATTTAATTGTCCAAAACGTTTATTTTTTTTTTGTTTTATACACATTGATTGGTCGGGGGTCTTTGAATTATTAATTTATTTTTTATTATTTAATAGAACTTAGCAATAACATAAAATAATCTCATAAAAGTAACGACAAAAATATTTATAAACATATCTATTTATTAGCAAGGATTATTCCTAAAACTTATGTTTTAGCTATCTGGATCGCAAAATACGCATTAATCAAGGAGTAATAAAAGAAATTATTTTTGTTGAAAGCTCTATTATATAACTAAGTAAATAAATCTATTGAAATATTGAAAAATATAAAAATCTATTGAAATACAAAGCATTGAAATATTTTTAGCAAAAAAGCTTAATCCAATGTATCAAATGTTTTTGGGCTTGCCCTAGATAAAACGAAATACAAAGATACAAATATACAAATATTTTAAACAAAGTAGTCAATTTGTATTCGTGTGATTCGGCTGATTCAGATGTAATTTAGAGACGGTCGGGGACTAATTTTTTCTTACTTGTCAGTAAACAAATAACTATATAGACAAATACTTCTACATAGTGCATCTATGGATATCTTTAATAAGGTAACATAAAACGTAGGTACACTAACAATAAGAGTGAAACAAATTCGCTCTATCACAGAATAAAGTAATGTTGTGCTCATAGTTGTCGTATTCTAGTTGTATAACTCTGTATTCGTTATTTTGTTCCAGGTAAACAACTGCGACCCAACTGGCAACGCTGTTATTAAGAAGTGAAGTGAATAAGTGACACGCTAATATATTCATGATAATTATCATCATCATCAACCCATTATTGTCCCACTGCTGGGCACGGGTCTCCCCTCATAGTGAGAGGGATTTAAGCCTTAGCCCACCGCGCTGGCCAAGAGCGAATTGGTAGACTTCACACATCTTTGAGAACTTTTCAGGAATAACTAGGTGTGCAGGTTTCCTCGCGATGTTTTCCTTCACCATTAAAGTAAGTGATAATTAATCTCTATCACATAAATCAGAGGTGCCTCCCGAACCTCCCGATTGAGAGAGCAAATTTCAACCATTAGGCTATCACTGCTTTAAAAACTACGTTAAATGTTATAATTCCATATTTTTCCGGAGTTCCATTTCATTTGCTTTATTCAAATTGTGTGTTTTTATTTGTTGTACATTAAGAAGATTGGTTTTTAAGGTGGTAGAAACTATTATGTTTAGACTGTGGTAGCACCACTGTCCACTCCATTTTTCTCTAATAACAACGTTAAGCGTTGTTGAGTTCCAGTTTGAAGGTTTGGCAATTATAAGATCCTACTTTAAGGTATCCGTGGCGTTCT
The DNA here is from genome assembly GCA_018251915.1 of Urbanus proteus proteus. Lineage (NCBI taxonomy): Eukaryota > Metazoa > Arthropoda > Insecta > Lepidoptera > Hesperiidae > Urbanus > Urbanus proteus. The sequence continues at coordinate 8,745 of DWPV01007785.1, forward strand.
GATTTACAACAGGTAGCAAATTAGTAATACATATCCGCGCAATCAAATGGATCTTAATCTTATCGGTGTTTGATTAGACATCCATGGGCGGTAGTGGCCACTTACCATCATACTACAGGATTATTAGCCTCTTCCAATTTAAATCAATATCATAGCAAGTATCTGTATCTATGCCTAATTAATAGTTAATGCCTACCTACTTAATAGTAAATGTAGTACCTACAAGATCTTCTTAGACAAGTTCTGGGTCTGGGTGATAAATAACACCATATCGTCTATCACAAGGCATACATACCCACCTAACATAGAACATCCTAATCCATCAACAATAGACCAAGAAACCATAGAAACCTCACCGCAGAACCAAAAGCACACTCCCAAAATTGGCGGTCCGCCATCTTGTCGCATTGCAAAAACCGTGGTCGCTCCGGGAGACGGGCTAATTGGATCGCCTCGCTCCTCATTGGCTGGGGGGCGTGCCCTAATTATTTAATAACCCCACCCTTCTTTTAATTAAACTTGATAGGATGTACACAACCCCACGTGTGTTACGATTCAGTTACTTTGATATGACTTGTGGACGGTAACTAATACATGAATATCATAAGTAAGGAAATAACTAGGTATTAGGTAGATAACAATTTATCATTACTAGTTTAGTGTTACTAGGCTGAAAAATTAAGATAGTACCTACCTACGTATGCTTTCTTGTAAGAAAAGGTCCCTAAAAAAGGTAAATGAGCCAATTTAATTAACTAACTAATTGACTAACAGCGCCATCTATTAGGCCCAACATAGTTAATTGCAAGAAGAATCTATAAAAGTTTATACCTAAGTACAAAATGTTATAGCGATTGCTTGTATAAAAAAAATCCAAGCCATTCAGGTAGCGTTTTCATAAGGTTCCACTAAGGTTGACCACAGATGCGTTCCTACCCGTGAGGATTTGAGTTGTTACACCTCAGATAAGTTTCTAACCACACCCTTCAGACCAGAACACAGCAGTGCTTAACACTGCTGTCATAAGGCAGAAATAGGTGTGATGCTGGTGCCGCCGGAGTCGTACCACAAAGGGATCTACTACCTTTGACAGTTCTTAATTCTTACTAATGAAAACAAATCACATTTTTCAAAAAATGAGGAAGTAAGTATGAAGTTAGGGAGAAGTATCTACCTAGCAGCCTTTGGGAGGCCACTGCAAGACATGTCAAAGCTTGACATAATAAAGTCGGTTAAAAAGATTACGGGACAAAGTATCGTGGTAAGTACCTATCAAAAAAATCTATTTTTACAAATGACTATGAGTTGACCTTAACCAATTAGAATTCAGGACATGTGCTCCAAGAATTCGTACACTCATACATACAATGAGGATTTTCCCAAAACGGCACATAGCGTTGAATTCCTACGAAGTTTTTGCTGAACTAAAATTAATTTACAACACGTTTGCAGGAAACTGACACCGTCTTTATACACATTAAGGCTATGGGGAGTACCTACCTAGTGTACCTACAGCCCATAGATACGTCTATGAATAAAAATTGTTCTTAGGAATTTTTGGTTAGTTTAAATTTTTTTTAGCTTTAGATTAGATTTTCTGGAGCTAGTATCCATGTTTTATCATCAGGTCCTATCACAAAAGACAAAAAATAGACAGGTTACAGTAACTAAATAAATAATAAATAACGCTTACACTCATAGCCCCACAGTAAGATTTTCTCCTGTGTC
>DWPV01007786.1:0-10472 GCA_018251915.1 Urbanus proteus proteus
GCCTCGCTGGGAATCGAACCCAGGACCCTCGGATTAACGGTCCGGCGTGTTAACCATTGCGCCATCCGGGTCGTCATATATTAATATGCTTACTCATTGAACTCACTCAATACTTAAACTTCATCGTCTCTACCCACTAGATTTCTAAACTATAAGTGTATCATGAGTTGCTTTGTACTTAAAATTTAGGTATCTTCTAGCATTCAATTTAGTTCTATTGTGATCATGTTGCCGAGTTGCGTCGGCTCACCACCTTTTCTTTGAGACTAACGTGAATAAGAACAATCTGAGATTGCTGAAACAAAAGCGCTTCGACAAAGGTTCGTTCTCGTTACTCTATTGTTTCTAATTTACACGCGAAATAATCTATTATCGAAGTCCCTTCGATGCCGTTAATTGCCAGAAATCCGTTTGAAATTTACCGTGAAATAGACTCTTGGTATTATAAACCAATAATCTTGTTATTGTTAATCACTCAACAATATACTTCGTCTATTTTTAAAGTGGCAAAAAGTATGATCCATAAAAATAAATGTATGTACCTACTATGACCACATTGACCACATATGAAAAATATTGTAGTCCTCATCTGATAACTTTGTGGGAAACACCACCGGGTAATAGATAGAAAGATAAGTTGTAATAATTCACGTGCATTATTATTCTCCTAATGATTTTCACGCCGTAAAAAGATAACGTTATACCTTACATAAAACTCGCTTTCAGATAATGTTAACAATTATGTGAACGTGAATAACATTGTGCAGAGATCACGCAGAATGACCTGATTGTGATATTTATTTACTGTCACACATACAAAAATGTCATATTTTTTATAATAAGCTAATATAACCTACTTTGTTATCAATTAGTATTTAAATTAATGATAGACAACCCATCAATGTTTACAATAAGAAGCTCAGTTAAATATTCAGAAGCTTAAGCATTACCTTCGTCATTTTGCTGTTGTCACTGAATTCAATCACTGAACAGTTTCACTTAATTAATAAAAAAATATTCGATCACTATGTCACACGCGTTAATGTAGTCTGTAACGTTTGGTCGCATGCGCGGAGGTTGTTGCGCGGCGGCGTTGTGTCTGACAGGTTGTGCGGGAGTTGCGCGGGCGCATCACGTGCACAGTGGCGCTGCCGTGCCGGCCCGTTGCGGCTGCGATCAGAACTAACGGCTCTTTACGCTCCATAGGTTATCGCTGAATGATGCCGATGAGATGAAATACCTATATCTATTTCAAGTAATAAAAATTGAACGGCATCTCTTTATGTTTACTTATTGGGTGCTGGGTTTTTTGTCGTTTGATTGATTTGAGCGACATGTCGGTTAGTTTGAAAGTAATCTGCTTCTAGACATTAGAAATACATAGATACTTACAGTTATATACTCGTACGTAGCAAAAATAAGAGCAACATTGTTAATAGCAAAAGCTCATTGTAAGGTCATTAAGAATAACGTAATAAATACAAACTATTTATTAAGTGTAGTAATTACTTTTACATTACAGACATAATAGACAACTTGTGAATTTAAATAATTCTAAAACAAGTAATAAAATTATATGAACCGTTTTGACCTTTTTGGAACACTTTAATACACTTATCGAATAAAAATTTATTAGTGCTTAGTAATTTCCGTGATGGAATGAGTTTCAAATTGATATAATTTTGCATAGAAGCGCTGACCTTATCTTCTACACAGAATTTAATGTTTTAAGTGTATAATCTAAATTTAATTTACTTTTGAAAAAATAAATGGAATTTATCCAGTGAGTTTTTACATTAATGTTAAAAGCAGTGAAAGCCTAGTATTATGAATGTAGGTCTGTAGAGCTGGAGACTTGTCTGCTATTCAAACCATATATACGTACTTGATTATTTAGGAAAGTTACATCTGTATTAGTAAATTATCATTCACTTTAACATTGAGGAAAACATCGAGAGGTAGAGGAGTATTAAAACCCGTAGGAGTCGCTTGGAAGTTCCCAAAGGTGTACCTATACGTAAAGGCCGTCGATCCGCAGTTGGTCTGTATTTAGTACTTTCGTCGTCGTCAACTCATAATCGTCCCACTGATGGGCACGGTTCTCCTCTAATAGTGAGTGAGGTGTAGGTCATAGTCGATCAGGCCATAGTAGAGCACTGGCCAAGTACGAAATAGTGGACCTACGTAATTCCGATAATAATAAAAACTGTCCTATTGAAGCCACTATTGCTCAGAAATAGAAAAATAAAGTCTTATTAAAGTTAAAGATGCTTTTCTCATATACATTTACATTACCTTCTGCTGTAGAAGTATTTATATGTGAACAATATTGACGTCAATTATAGGTAAACAGATGCTAAACTGCTTAAGGAAAACAAGCAAGATCTCGATTTTCTACATTACTAACATTTATGATTCGCTACCGCAGATTGAAAATATGTTATCTATTATCATCACAAAATGGAAGTTGTTAAGAGATGTGTCACGATTCTCGTCCGTTGTGATTAGGGTTACCTTCTGTAAAATGTTTATTTTAGTTAATTGCAGTATTTATTCAAGAAATATAATAACGTACAAAATAAATGGACCTACTATTTTTTGGGGGAATCTCCAGGAATCGAATCCTTATAACTAGAGGTTTTTAATAATTAGAAATAGATCTGCAAAAATAAACAAGGTATGCAGAGAAATATGTGTCAATGTATCTACTATATCACTATCACTACATCTACATAGTATAAAACAAAGCCGCTTTCCGCTATCTTTAAAAATACGCAATAGATTTTGATGCTGTTTTTTAAATAGATAAAGTGATTCAATAGGAAGGTTAATAATATGTGTAATTTAAGGCGTGCGAAGCCGCGGGCAAAAGCTAGTTTCTCCTAAAGTACCATACCTATTAGTTAAGAGGTGGCAGCCTTAGTCACGATTATGTTCAGTAATATTCTATTCATACGTCACAAATGTACCGATGCTAAGACATTTTTCTCACAATGAACGCATGACAGAAACAGTCTTGTTGTGCTTACTTATAAGGAAAAGAAAACATAATTAGCCAAATGCATCATTAGAATTATATAACGAATGCTCACGATGACAACTATGCTTTTCACATTCATATCGTAGTCACGAATGTGTATACTAAAACGTTTGAATGATTTGTTAGCGAGAATAGAAATGTTGTTTTCAGTGTGAGCGATAGGTGTGAATTGCGTTAGAAATTAATGATTTTTCATACTTTTTATCGAAAGAATCGCCAAAGGAAATCTATTAGCGAACACGCGATAAATTGCACGATGAACTGCAATAACTTATTATTGTAGTTAAATTATAATATTGAGCTTGTATAATGTCATAATAAATTCAAAACAAACTATAGGTAAGGTTCAACATTCAAAGTTAATAAGAGCAGAAATAAATAAAGTATAAAAAATTACTATTTTAAATACCTGTAGTTAATGCCAAAACTTTGAATCAATACTCTTAAAAGAGTTATGCAACCAGTCCTTTCGTAACTTTAGTGCTTTTGAATACGACAGTTTAATTTCTCTAAATGTTACGGTAAGTAGATTGAAAGTGCAAAATGCTTTCTACTAATGGACCGTTTCAATTTGTGTTTGAAATAGATTTTGCGCTCAAAAACACGTGCATTGTATTCTTTTCTTTTAAAATGATAAATATATTTCATATCTGGAAACTGGAACCTCATTTGTATAATCCTTCTACATAAAGATGCAATATTCAAAGAGAAATGTAGATCTACGTATATAAATGTAGAAGAAGCTTTGAATTTCATCGGGGTGTATAAAGAGCCACAGCCGGGGCGCACCCGGTTGATTGCTCTTATAAAATACGTGTGAAATTCTGAATCCCCGATGCTCGAATTTTTGCAATGGCGCCGAGCCGTTTGGGATTTCAAGTTAAGAGCGATTTAGCAAATATTTCGTTATTTACTAACGGTCCGCTTTTTTAACGTATAACAGATTCACGTAATAGGTTTTGGAATAAATTTAACATAAGTTTAATTGAATATAAGTTAAATTTATTCATAATCTGTTTTCAAATTGATATGAACTAATGTACATAATACATAATAAATGGAATTACTAAATAGTTTTTCATATGTAACAGTTAAATATTACATCCGCGTTATTACTGACGAGTTTATAGACTCTACTCATAGTCGTTAAGTATTTTCGATTACAAAGTTAAGTAATATTGTTAGTAGTAGTTGTACTATGTATACGTTGTTATTCAAATGAAAGATTATTCATAGTTGACGAAATAGTTCACAATTACAAAATAAACTGGTTCATATCTCATTTTTTAAATAACATTAGAAGTACTACTAGACCTAAAGCCTAGTAGAAGGAGAACTCTCTGTACTCTGCCTAAAGTAACGTCTACTCATTAAAAACACAATAGCGACCTATTTGGATTGGTTTTGGTTCCTGGATAGGACTTGTTGGTTTGGTCCAAAAGAATCTCGTCTTTCAAAGTAGAACGAACAGATCATAATTACATATACTCGTAATTACATAGAAATCGATCAGTCGGAGCATTCCGGAGATTAGTGTGATTGGACACATTGACGTCTGATTAATAGAATAATAGATTGATTAATTGATTAATACAATTATGTAATGACGTGTTGAAATTTAAAACGGAATAAGACCTTGCAATTACTGCATTTTTTGCAAAGATGCTGTGTTATTAATTTTGCAACCTACTAAAGACGAGTTAACAAAACAGAGGTCAGTTACGGTTGCGTCATGCGTGTAAATATCTCTTTGGTTAATTTGGGACACGATCAAGACAATATATTTGCTTGTATCTTGTAAGATTATGCGGGATATCAAGTAGGCTAAATATCATACACACCTGGATTATTTATGAGTTTATAAACGTAACTTGTCTAAATACCTACCTAATACCATTAGATATTTATATTTTTAATAACAATCGATCGATCGGTAGGTGAATAGATCAATATCGGTTTAACGATTGAAAGCATCCCTCACTTCGAACTTCAAAGAACTAAGCTCAACCATAATAAAAGCTCAGCAGTTAAACATTTTTATTCATCAATAAATAAATAAAATGTTATTATGGTTATAGAAATTGTTTGATACCGATTAGTATTAATGGATTTGCAATAATACAAACACATCCTGCAAATTTCCTTCACGATTAACTTTTATTTGTTATTTTGTGATAGCTAAACTAGTTTTAAATGATGTTTACTCAAACTCAGATCCTTAAGGTGTTGATATTGTGAAAAAATATCTAGTAATTACTACTGAAACTTCGTGCATTTCAATAGATTGGAGAAAAATACAGTTTATCTCAACAATAGATCTTTCTTACAAAGTCTGCTTTTTACGACTTCAGTCGCCACTCAAGTTGGTCTCAGCAAGAAACTCTAGAATAATTGTTTTTTCAAGTGAACGATTACGGAGATATAAATATTTTTCGTCTTCACTTTGAAAAACTGGAAAGATTCTTTTAAGTTTTTTTAAATGTTTTTCTAATATAGAAGCAGTAGATGTGATTATCTTTATTATAAGTATCTTTTATACGTATCCTATTATGCATAATATGTACTTAAGTAGCAAACGAGCATGCAGTCCATCTTATGGTAAGTGGCCACTGTCGCCCATAGACGTGTAATCAACTCCAGGTCAATAAGAGTCTTAATAGACGTTCTGTAAGTACCCACGTATTTAATTAAAATATTATAATGGGCTTGTGTATATATAGTTAAATCCTCACGTTTTTATGATAGGAAATCTCAGGAAGAGGTGATTGTTTGCGGAGAGACTGTCAGCCATTATCTCGCTGAAGGACGTCACTGGCGCGAATAATAAGCTTAGACAATGAGCAGTTAAGTAATTAATTTATAACCCTTTTCATTAACAAGGCCGTTAATAACGTGACATAATTTTTGTCATAATGATCATGAAAAATGCCTAGATTATATTTTAGGTACAATGACAAGTACTTAGGTGTTTGATATTGTCTGATGTGAAAGTGAAGATAACTAGGTATAACTAAAACATAACTATAGAAATGACAATATGCTACATTTATTGTTAATTGACTGACTATTCATTGTTAATTATTTTCTAATGAATGACGACCATTACAAACAAAATGTGAATAACCGTCTGGGATTCTCATTGAATGATTACAAGCGTTTTTATCGAATCAATTGTGATGTCTGTCTGATGATTGTGTAATTATTTCAATTCAAAGAAAACAGCTGTCATGGATCCCTCGTAATGTCGTGCGAAGGTGCCAAGGTGTCCATTGATACGCGGAACTGTATCGATCCAACATCGATCTACTAATTTTCCTATGAAACGTAGGACCTGCAACTCGTTCATTGTAATTTGTCTTCAATTAGGTAAATTAGTTACAGCTTGATGGTGGTAGCAAAGTGTAGATAGTAAAGATATATATAAAAAATTACATATTTAAGTAAGCTGTCTGTATATATTGAAAAAAATAGGAGTTTGTTTTCTTTTAATCCGGATGATATTTAATATTATTGTCTACTTAATGATTCGGAACCAAATCTCAATTATTTTTATTTTTAGCGTTTGAAATATTAGATACTTATTTAATACGAGTACATTACATCGATTAGGTTAAAACAATAATTAAAATCGCTGTTACGCTACTTGAAATAAACTACTATTTCTACCTAAATTCTGAAATTATGTATAAATTTTGATGAAATGTTTTGTTTCTACGCATCTACCTACATTATTCTCGATAAATTCATCGTGGAAATTGATTTTCAAATGGAATATCCGAACAGGAATTCATCGGTTGTATTGTTTCAAATCTGTATGATTTCAAAATCTAGCTTGTGTACCTACCTTATGGGTTTGTGAATGGTTTGTTTATAATCAAATATTAATTTAACTTTCCTGTATTTTTTCTATTTTATTAAAAAAATAAAAAAATAGCTATCTCATGATAAATAAGCCTCGTTTATATCAATAGATTTTAAGCGTGGCAAACGCGTGCCCTGGCAGACACAATAGTAATCTTTAATAAAACATGTACTAATGTAGTAGGTACCTATCTAACGTAATTATCGTATTCTACCGTACCTAATGCTACCTCCCAGACACGGGCCGTGTCTGTCAAAATATTGAACATGTATCTGACTGAAAAAAGTTGGTTGTCCTCTAGATATAAATACAAAATTTATTCAAATTATTACTTATGGATTACACTCATTCTAATTTTTTGTCACGAAATATTTTAGACTTTTTGCTTCATACTCTGACTGGTCTAGACAAGACGTTCAGCTTAATATAGATATTAAAGTAACGGTTTATTACTTGCTTACTGTTATTAGTTGCTATAAAAATATGCCGGTTTATTTATTTCACGATGAGTTTAAAGTGATTAATTTGATATGTCACTGATAAAACGTAGCGTTACGGCGTAGTAAAAGTACTTGCAGTGTAATAAATATAAGTAGGTAATCAAATGGAAAGCAAATTCTACCTGATGCAAAGTGATGCAAAACATTGTCGCCGTTGACAATGAAATTATTTTGAAACAAATTTTGAGAATCTTTCCTTGTGAAGTAAGTTACATTCGGATTACCTAAGAAGGCTGAGTTTTTGTTTAAATTATACACGTAAGTTTATGTAAATGAACTAAGACGAAACAGTTCTTTTCACTTTTTAGTATTTTCGGGTTAGTTTGGTAACATATGTTTATGAGTGACCGTGTCTAAGTAACCACATAACGTGGGGTGACCTGCATTATTATATGCATACCCTGCATGCCTACATGTTAATGTAATAAGTTAATATTTTTCCAAATTTGACTTTACTTTAAGTTGTTCGTTTAGTAGTTAGTAGTAGTAGTTAGTAGTTTAAGATCTTAAAATCGTAAATTAAGTTTGAAACCAAGACTTCCCTTATCTTGAAAGCACAAGCCACGGCGTTAACGACTATATTTGTCAACTGTTCTGTTTTTTTAAATCTTCGTTCGTTCTTTACGATGTCCATTAATATTCAATGTCGCCTTTGGGGTAACGCTGTCTTTATTCATTTTTTATGAAGTCATTTTGGAAAGACCGAATGAGTGAGTACTTTCGTTGAAGATAATGACTGCTATTATTTTATGAGTGGGCACTTTGTGATAGAAATAAAATATATTTGTATATAAAATCTTGAATGTTGTAGATATTTGCAGCTTTCAGTAAACTTACAATTTAATACGTATTAAAATAGCTGGTCCAGTCCAATTTCCGAAGGGTCAAGTACCAGAAAAGATTCAACATATTAAACGACTTCTCAAAGAAGATACACTATATTTCTTAACCTATTTTTATGTTCAGCGATAAAATAAGTTATATAAAGATAAGGGATCCATTTTAATCAACATTCATGTGTTTTAATTAATAGATACGTTGATATATGAATTTCATTGGTTCTTTAGGTCCCTCGATGATGCTTATTCAGAAAATTCATAACGGGGAATTGAGTACCACTTTGGTAACTTTATTGGATAAGAGTTCTGTAACAATGAAATAATATGAAAGCCCTATCTGAAGCCTCAGGCTTCAATTGTAGTCAGACCATTGGCATTGGAAATTGTTATTTTCGAGAGATGAGATCGAATTCAATGTTAGCTATATAATATCGGTTGTATCAATTCGCAATGTGAATAAATATTCCGTGAAATTGAAATGCCTTGATTATAGCACATATTTTGATTAAACTATTATCATTGTCAAGAACGTTCATTTTGCACACCTTTGAAAATATATCAAAGAACTAGGGCCTGTTTACGACTTACAATGCAATAGAGGAAGTGGAAGTCTTGAACGACAAAGTATGGATCATCAATTACGATCTCTAAAAGATCATAATGTAGGTACCGTAATTCTCGAACGAAATTATAACATCGAAATCTTATTATGTGTGGCAGATATGCTACATCATTAACACTTACAGGAGCATTTTCAGACTGTTAAAAAATAACTAAAGTTATTTATTACAAGTAAAAGTTATCAAAGTGGAACAGCCAAAAACTACGTCACAGGCGCAACGTGACCAAATCGCGTGAGTCCGTTAACGAGCGTGGAATTTCGAGCTGTGTTTAAAGCTTTATTAATATCGTGATGCTTATCTCCGATAGATTACTTTGTGTACTTTTATGCACGCTATTGATGGTTAAAATTTCAAGTATATTCCAAAAACATGGTAAGTTGTCTAAGGCGTTGTCAGCCCATCGCTGTCCCGTTCCGGAACAACACTCCTCTCAGTCAGGAGAGGTTTACGCCATAGTTCCGTATTGGTAGTAATCCGTAGTGCGAATCGTTAGACAATTTAAGGAAAGAGTATTGAAGCCTTATCCTATTTCTCTTTATAAATATTTAGTAGGTAAATCATGTGGACACAAATTGCGTATGTAGGTAGGTACAAATATATGTGTTTAATCTGTGTGTCTCAACAAATCGCGCGTCGCGAGGTGATCTAGACAGGGTCATATCTTATGAAAGTTTAATTAACTTACTGTGTTTTATAGAAATAGTAAATCATGCAATCCGCCTTACAATAAATTATGCCGATAACTTGCCCAAAATATTTATCATACAAAAAATACTTTTTCTTCACCCTCGTTATAACCCCGAGCTTCCTTAAACGCCCAAAGCTATTATGCAGATTATCTATTACAGGTAGGAACCTAGTTATTATTGAGCCAGTAGGGCGCCTCGGTAAAAAGGCTACTGGATACAAACTGGCTGTTTATGCTAAATTTCTTGTTAAATATTGCAGTTTTCTGACTTTATAAAGCGCTGTTTTAAAAACAATTACCAATAGTTAATATAGTTATAGTACTAGTAGTATTCTATTAGCATTTTTAGCAGTTCTGTTTTAAAAGCTTATTTAGATAAATACACTTACTTTTGGCCATCGAACCATTACATCCTAACTTCTGGGCACAGATCTTGTGTAAAGTGAGGGGTATAGACCATAGTTCACTGCGCTGGCCAACTGCGAAATGATTGACTTAACCTTTAGTTTTTTTTTTATTTTTAAGAAATCTCATGTGTGTAGGTTCCTTCGCCATTTTAACAAACCTTGAACCCTCAATTTATCGGCCGAGTTTCAACTATGAGGGTATAACATTTTAATATTCTTACAAAATTTGGAACGGTATTTGTTTCCACAAAATCCACGGCACAGAGAAGCCTTCCAGCTATAAGTGTCTAAAAACATATTATCTAAGGGTTTAGGGTAATCCCAAAACGAGATATGATCATAACTTGGTACATTACCTTTGCTATAGATACAGATATAGGTATATCACTTGACGGACTATTAACCCCGAAAAAAAACAAAACCGCAAGATTATTTTCCTACTAGCTTTTGCCCGCAGCTTCGCTCACGTGGACTACTGAAATGGGATGAAGATTTTCTATGCATTAAAGCATT
>DWPV01007787.1:0-10472 GCA_018251915.1 Urbanus proteus proteus
TTTTCCGGGAAAACTAGTAAGAATTTTCCGATTTCCATTAAATGGGACCTAAGTTGGAGCAGGCCGCGCGCAATGATATATGAATGAAGTCGATCGGTCCCGGCGTCGCGAAATACTCGCTGGTTAAACAAAAAAAAAAAAAAAAAAAAAAAATAATAATAATAATAACCGACGAATAGATAACCTCTCTTCCTTTGGGAAGTCGGTTAAAAATAAAATATCGTTAGTAATGGGTTCTCCTTTGATTTATGAAATAAAAGAACTACAATTTTTGTACATAGATAAAAACATCGTCATGTTGAGGATATAGGTATCAAATCCCAACGAATGATATTTTATGTATTTTTTAAAATTTCTCAGAGCTCTCTACAAAAAGAAGAATAAAAGTCTTGAAGATGACCAATGTAACAGACTGACAAAAACTACTCTTGCTTTGAGAAGATACTAAAGATACAGTGAGAAGATAAGAGTGGGGCAATAATGTTTTGATGATTATTTCATACATATAAAGATACCTTTTTAAAAGCACACACTCCGACATACACTTGGTCCTTCGAGCCAGATCATCTAAAAGATCCACATCAACTCCAAATCGATGAGCCATTAAACACATCTGACGTATCTCGTAATACAACAGAGCGCTTCTAATTGTTTTCTAATTACAAAGAGAGCTTTCAGTCACCATTCCTAATAAATCTTTCATTGCTTTCACTGCGGATTGTCTAATTTATTTCAGTTACTTACGTAAGCCGTGTTAAAATAGTCACAAAGAGAGTCAGTTTTCATTTCTTCATTTAGCACAAAGTATAGAATGCTTTTTTAGCTTGCCATTTGTAAATGGAATAGACTTTAAAATTAAAAGCCAGTTTGTTTGTGAAACAGCTCACAGCTTATTGACTTTGTAAGTAAATGTTAGTTAAAAAGTTTAAACATCGGTTATTCATTTTACGATGTCATATAGCGTGTTTGCATTATATTCAAAGTGTTTCGGGTTCAATCTACGGCCAGGCAAATATAAAAAAGTTTCTCTTTCACAACATAAATGAAAGTCAAAACTAAACCACAATTAGTAAAATCTTCCATACGCTTCATCCATCAAAACTTCAGCTAAGTTAACATAATTCTAAGAACTTAGTTAATAATATTACATCAGGTCTTTGGTCCAAATAAACAATATTGGGGTATAGTCTATTGTATTTCGCCTCCGTAAACAACAAACAATATCTTAATTAGCTTAGTTGCAAATATCTGTAACTAACCGATATTTATTTAGCGAAAGATTATTATTTACTGTCCCCAAAGAATAAACATATGGTATATTTCGCTGGATTAATCAACAGTCCACAGATACAATAGAAACACTAGATTAAGGATAATTGATTAGGCAACGTTTGCTCGAAAACAGATCAATTACTTATGTAGGACTTAAACGTGTACAGTATTTGTAGTGTATGTCTCAAATAGGTTTGCCTTGTACACATACATCACTAGTGTCATTAGATGAGTGCGGTATGACTATGGGTCAGTCGTTGATAGACCGTCGCCGGAACAGTGAACATTTATTGTTCTAAACAGGCGAATTAATGATGTTAACAATATATGAACATAGTTTCTAGACGCTTTCTACACACTTAGCCCCACAGTAGGATTTTCTCCTGTGTCATGGGTGCAATGGACACACAAAGACGAATACACAAACACCCAGCCTCAGAACAGAAATCTAAACTTATCATCAATCAAACCAATGGCCAAACCATGTTAAATGTCTACATAGCGCAAATAATTAAGTAGTACAAGATTTAACGTCTGGTGTCCTATGATAACAACCAAGACCGACAGCTTAACATACGCTTAGAAATATGGAAGCGGAGTATTTTCCTTAAAGATTAAATTATTATACAAGTACGCAGTCCACCTGATGGTTACTACCACCCATGAACATTAGAAACCAGCCCCATATAAAACAGAATTGCTGCAGATGCATTACCACACCCGAAAACTATGTTTGCCTCATGTGATACTTCCTACGCCCTTATTATCCCTTCTTTTTTTTGATAAGGAACTCATGCTCAGCGAGTTCACAACAAAGGGAAGATTATAGCGACCCAATTGCCTATCAGATAACTTACTAAAGAAAAAATAAGGGTCGAGTTTCACTTCGGAACAAAATCCTTGTTTACAAAGAATTAGTCTTCCCCTTTACTTACTAGTATTACAAATAATCCCACTTAAGCAAACAGGAATAATTCCTTGTTTTGTATATATCGGATGTCTTTGTAAAAAGGGCCAAAGAGTAGACAAAACTAACATATAACTATCTAGGGAATTGGAATCTAATAATCAGATATATTCATATCATATTAGCCCTTTGAGATCGCCTCGGATAAGTACATACGTCTCCCTTACCACATCCTTCAGACCAAAAGTGCTTAACATTGATGTTATTAGGCAGAAATAGGTGTGGCGGTATTGCCGTCGGAGTAGAACTACATACATAGAGATCTACCACCCTTTTACTAATTATAACAATCAACTTTTCATATATTTGTATTTAGCTTTGTTTTTCTAAAAATACAACATTGTAGCTAAACAACCAATTTTCCTCAACACTCTCTATACGATTGCACATAAAATTTTCGTTTCATATTTAACCTTTTAACATTAAATATAGCATTTCGAATCGTACCAAGTTCTGTTATCGCAGTTTTATGTGCTACGTTCTCCAAGTACGTACTCCCACTACACAGATCTTATCAGGATGATCCTTAAGCACTAAACGCTGATAAGGCTTTCCGATAATCTCTAATAACTGTACCCGACCGTCTTTGACACAAATTGCTCGAATAAGGCCGAAGTAGTCTTAATTAATAATTGTTATCGTAATGTCTTTGTTATAATCTATGGTTATAACACGCTTTGTACTATGCTACATTTATTGTAGTGTTTGAGTATAAATATCACTTAGTAAATAGTTTTTTTTATATATCTCAACATTACTATATGTTATGAGTGTTATACAAAATAAAAAATAATAATTAACTGACTTCGAACCCAACCTAGCATAACCTAAATCGTGCTTACAGCTACACAAAATAATTTCTTGACAATTTGTATTAACTTATTCACTTTTGGTGACTTTCTTAGGAATTAGTGAAAGGTTTTCATCCAATTCATAAATCATAAAATAAGAGGCACAAGCAACGATAATAACCAACGATAAAAATAGTAGTACTTTCCCGTTAATTTCGTATCGTAAACACATATACCATAGTATACATACCATAGTATTATTTCTACCTAAAGATATTTCCATCATTTATAAATTCATCGGTTTCTCTCCATTGCAAACTGTTTTAGCTCTAAAAGGTGATCATGAAATTACACTCTGAAGCAGCAGTCTATTCATACGTTATTTAATAACTAGGTGGTACCGGCGGATTCACCCGCGTTTAAAAAGTAAAAAGGACATACATATTTAAACATATCGAAATCAAAATATCAAAAATTAAAGTAGCCTATGTGTCGCCTTAAACTTTCAGCTGTCTTCTAGTGAAGGTTCCTTGAAAATCGGTCCAGCCGTTTAGAAGATTAGCTCAGCCAAACAGACAGATGGTCAATTTTTTTTTTATTGCATTTTTGTTATAGGTATTGTGTATACATTCGTATGCATTAAGTAAAAAGTTGTCATTTCGAAATCACAAACAGACACTTCAATTTTATGTATTAGTATAAACTAAATTTATAGTCACCAACAAGCTAGACCAACCGCGGAGATTACGATAACTACCAAGAAAAACCTATGACCAAGCTTTTAAGAGCTGATAGATGGATGGACGGATAACTAATAGAGTTCATTTGGATCGTCTCGCGCCGTTGAAGCGGTAAGTCTTGACTGTTCATTTAACACATCGATTCATTTAACCCTCTGGAGCGTTCTGGGCTTCGAATTATAGCAAAGATGAAGAAAATAGGTCAAATGGAGTTCTGGATACGGAATGAGTAAGGAAATGGTATGAAGTTTTAAAAAGTAGTCTAAAGTTTCAGACTTTATTTCTTATTAATTAAACATATCATTGACGACCCGCGTGGCGAAACGGTTACCATACCGGTCTGACAGGCAATGGATCCCGGGTTCGATTCCCGGCTAGACAGATATCTAAATAATAAATTTAGATTAATTTCTGTTCTGGGTCTGAGTGTTTGTGTATTCGTGTATGTGTATGTCCATGGCACCCATGACACCGTAGAAAATTCTACTGTAGGGCTAAGTTAGAAAGCGTTTTTTTTATAGCACAGTTGCGCTGTTTGTTCAGTTGTGGTGTTTGTAAAAATAAGCAAGGATGCCATTTAACTGATGGTAAGTGGTGCTATCTATGGTATGTAATAAACTTCAAAGAAAATTTTAATTGCAAAAGAACGTGGCCTATGAGAACTTTTATTCCCTCTTGCAGCTCTCCCTTTACATTATGTTAATACCATTATTACAGCACTAAATGCTGCCTTTATGAATCAAAATAAGATTTAGCTCTAAGGAAGTACGTTCTGTTGAAATTTTTTATTTTTCCTTTTTATTTAACTTTACTAAATATTAACTTCGACTTTAGACGACATTTTAAACACACCACAGGGCCGGTGGCATTCAGAGTAAAAATAATTCCTAAATGTCAAAACAGAGTACAAATAAAATCTGAATGAAATTTTATGTCCCATTTTACAGTCCGATTTTTATGGCTCGTGTACATTTTTTTGTCTTTTCTAGTACGTTTGAAGTACAAACTACCAGCGCCATTTCCATATACCTACGCCATACATATTGTGTGTATAACATTCATGAGTTATACCTAGATAGATGCATTGTAAATGATAATTAACTTCTAGGCGGTAATAGAAATAGATGATTCCACTGAATAGCGCGGGAATTAGAATTTAAATGTTTTAGGAACGAATATATCTTACAAACACCACTGGCCGTAAAAAAAAATATTTTAGCAATTATTTTACAACAAGAAGTTAAAAATGTTTCTTTTTATTTCACGCTAAGCAACATTGGGATAAATGCAAATAAACCGAAATAACTTGCCGTACAATGACAACTTGTTATACGTACGCGGCCCACTGATACAGATGCATAATTATTTATTTTAGGTACGCTAAAAATTGGCACCTTTCGAAGAATGAACGACAATCGGGGCAAGTACCGTACACATCTGATTACGTTATTTACGTACTCATATTCGCGTCTATTCGTTTGTGTTCGGCGAGAATCTGTGCGTTAGAAAAAACGTAAAATTACCTCAGATAAATAAAGTGGGTAGATCTATCATTCCTAACAAAAAAATGAAGCCATTTTTAAAATGTTCGGGTTATAAAAGTGATTATGTAAGCGTAAGTAAACTAAAGGTACCGACAAGAAACTACACTAGTTTTGTGCAATTGTGTGCGTATAAATACATGAAAGTAGCGTTGTTTTTTGGCTTCACTCAAATACAAGGCGGTAATTAATCTACCTATTTTATTTATCTGAGAAAATTACGAATAAGATCATAATTAAAAGTGTCAACTCACGAAGGTGGTATCCCGCCGACGAACACATCAGAGTTGGTCGAGAATTTTCCGAAGACGAATTCTTTCCCGCGGGAGGTTTTGCTCTGCGCGACCCCGTCCACCGCGAGTGACGTGTGCTCGTCTCTTCTGGCGACCTGGTAGGACAGAAAAAAAGGTTAATCTTCTCCGCGTTATTTCTTTTCTATCCCTCCTTCTGCTATTTTGGTCTATGGTCGTCAGAAAGTAATCGCTATTTTAGCTATTACTCCGCCTGATACACGGTAGATTAAACTATGTAGTATTTTGATATGTTGTATTTTTTAACTGATGAACAAAAAGAATTCCTCAATTGTACTGTTATTATAACTCAGTGTGTGTGTGTGTACTGTGTGTGTAATCTACATATGTATAGAGAATTCTAATGTCAGTGTGTGCATAATTCTTTTCCTAAGGGGCAAAACCGATTTGGATAAAGTTTTTTTTGGAAGTAAGTAATTTATGGTGTCGTTTAATTCTAGTTTTGATACCATTGTCTATACACATTTTTTCACAATAACACATTTTCTAAATGCATTAGTTTTCTAATGCTACTTTATGAAAACCAACCCCGTTACGACTTATGCCAGCGATTTATTCTGTTCCCTGTGAAGTTAAAATTTCACCTATTAGCTACATATAAGAGTATTTTATGATAATGTTTTTCCAAACTTTCAACAGTTCACTAAGTTTATAACTTCGCTAAGTTTAGTTATTATTAACAGTATTCAGTAGCACACAATATACAATCCAATTGCATATAATATGCATCCACTAATTTGGTATATTATGTAACCACAAGGCATGGTACATCTCGCACGTTAAGCATATGCACGCGTACATATGCATGAGCGAAACACGTGCATGCTCGACCGAATACCGTTAGTGACGTAACAGTAATTAACTAATTACGGATGGTAAAGCTTCCTAGATTATCTATGCACATCTTACGCAGTTACTGTGAAATCTATAAGCAGTATTAATATATTTTTTTTAATATTTAATGTTTATGTTTATGTACAGAAAATGGCGTTAAATGTTTTCATTGCCCGCCCCGCAACTTCTATGGATCGTAATCTATCGACAAAGTTAACCAGTGCCAAACGTGTCGGTAGCAGGATGGGTCACCGTTAGTGATTAGGATTCGTACGCACTTACGTGCTCAATCGCGTTTGGTTTTGGTTTTGACAAGTATCAGTTTTTATTTTTATAATTGGATAGTAGTTATCAAACTTTACCGGAATCGTCTAGTAGACTTTTATTTTGCCCCGATTTAATGCCTTAACGAAGATAAATTACATTACATTTTGTCAATTCTGTATAAAATATTATTTGTTTCTGTAAATCATGAATAAACATAACGAAATTATTCCATTAACTATTATGAGCGTGGATTATCAATTTGTAAAAGAAAACAAAGATAATGATATTTTAAAAAGGAAAATGATCTTAGTAAGCCGTAATTTATTCTATCAAGGATAATGCTTTTCTACGTAATGGTAAGCAAAACACTTTAAAAGGAATTTCTTATTGTTTCCCATAATAATTATCTAGTAGCTTTTTTGTTTCCGAGGGAAGAAACCTTGAAAAGGTTAATAATTATCTGTAATTATTATCCGGTACCTTTTGCCTACCCGTGCGATTTGGAAACCGAATTTAGCAATAAATTTAGTTTTTAACCAACTTCAAAAAAGGAAGAGGTTCTCAATTCGACTGAATTCACTTCATGAGTGGCTATCAACCCATGTAATGTCTCTAAAATAGAACATAAAATAAAAATCTAATTTGTGAACTATGTCATAAATTACGACCTTTAGAAAGACAATTTACCACGCACGCTTAACGCGGAGAAACGGAGTAAATTAATTCACGCAAGAAACACGGGAAGATGTTACAGGAAGCAAGACAGTTTTTTTATCCCGAAATTTAAGTGCTGGATATGATGTCAAGTTTATATAGAGGCGTACATATTACACGCTGTGCTTAAAGTAGGGTTCTCGGGCATAATCGGCTATCTTCGGATTCTAAACACAAAATCCGATATCTACTAAGAGTTGCTACAACACTTATTTATTTACATATTATCTACATGTACCTCGTACCATGTACACGTTCATTGGCATTGTATTGCATCTTGGTATCATGATCTGCATCCGCCATCAATATTAGCTAAGCTAAGTGTCTACAATGAATCGGCTATAAGCCGCTAAGCCGTCTATTCCGCTCGAGCGCCGCGCCAAGTAATTCGATCAGACGTAACATTGTGTATTGTGTACTTATCTGATGTAATGTTAACTATGTAATGTAATGTAACACACGCTTCATCAATATCATAATTAGATTTATATATCGGTGTCTATAAGATAGAACTATATATCGATTGTGATTACTACGTCCGAAAATACATATAGATACAAATTTTGAACTTCACTCAAAAAATATATCATTTTGTAAAAACTTTGTCTTTATCTGCACAAGCGTATCGGTTGATATTGGGCGGAGTTTATTATTTTTTGTTGTTGTAATTAATTTGCCGATAGCTGAAAATATGTGTAACCAACACATCAATGTTTAGTTTACCTATCAGTCTACCTTTACCTAATTACCATCGGTAGAAACTGAAACGTCAACAAAAAAGTAAAAATACTTACGGTAAGATGACTATAATGGGGGCGATATTTACAACTCTGTATTATATATTTTTGATATTTTTAGTCATTGCTCTTGCCAAATGAAGCAGAAATTCGATATTTTTAATACATAATTATTTAGGTAAAGATGTTACAATAATTACATATATCATTAAAACAGCGACAGAGATAATGCTATTTAAAGCTAAAATCAGCTTAATTGAAGATTATATCTTTAGGCTTATCTTATCTTTAGGCTATTTTATTTGCATGTAGATATAAACAGAGTAAACATCAATATCTCAGACAGACAGACGACCGAATACCAATCCCCGTTTCCGGCAATGTCACCGCAAACGGGAACCTCAACATTGCTTGTATGATTACAATCTGTACGTTATGCGTGTTGCAGGAATTTATCGTAGTGTTATCTACCTACCTATCTATTAACAAATACTCAAGCTTGGTACTTAGTTTTTACTCATGAAATTGATAGCAAAAGACCTTTCAATCCCCCTGAGGATAGGCGGTTACTACTGCCCATATGTGTAATCAACTCCAATTAGAATCAGGTAATATTTCTAACATTACCTGAGGCTAATGTAGCGTGGTCACTATATTGCAAACAGAAAGTTTATAGTTGGATATTATTCCACTTACGAAATTAGATATGTGTGTTACGTGCTTGTATTATATCTAATATCTAATATTCAAGCAATACTGTTTCTTAAAGCTACAAATATTAGCATTGAATAATTGTTTACGCATATACAAATACGTGCGTACATAGAAAAACTAATAATTTTCTTCCATATTACCCTTGTCGCTTGGTATCTAAATGATTCACGTAAAGATAATATTGTGGAGATAAAACACTACCCTTATTACTTTTTATGGTACGCTTACATTATTTGGCTCTTTCCGACTTAGGAACAAGGGTGATAAAGATCTTTAGTAATAGGAACGTGTAAGATATTGTGTACTAAGGACCCTTTTACCGCTTGCTGATATACTTACGACTTATTTGACAAGCAATACAAGTCTTACTTTCTACTTCGTTTTTTTTTTATCCTTTTATCTCTTCGATTTTTTTAAAACACTTTCTACACACATAACCCCACAGTAGGATTTTCTCCTGTGTCGTGAGTGGCATGAACACACAAAGATGAATGCACAAACACTCAGACCCAGAACAGAAATCTAAACTCATCATTCAGATCTGTCTAGCCGGGAATCGAACCCGGGACCCCTGCGCATAGGACCGGTATGGTAACTGCTCTGCCACGGGGTTTGTCGAAATCTATCGAAAATATTGTCTTGGATGTGTCGCAACATTGCCATAACATAGTAAACACTTAAAAAATGGTTTAAAGTTAACTAAACAAAAAGTTTAAATGTTAATTTGCAACATTCACAAAATCTCAGTCATTCAATCACTCACACTCATACACTAGTGTAAATTGTTCTGCAGAAATAACTCACCTGCACTTTGTGCCAGTGTCCATCATTGAGATTGCTTCCAACCGTAATAATCTGAGCGCCGCCGCCCAAATTGTACCTCAATCGCAGTCCTCCATTAACGAGCTTCAGCTCGAAGAAATCATAAGTACCACCGTCATCGGTATACAAGAGTAGACCATTCGGCTGGTCGGTTTTAAACTCTAGTTCCAGGGTTCCGTTTAACCCGGCGTTCCATTTCCGAAACTGGGAGTACGGGTTCTGCTTGTCGAGGACGAACGCGAGATTCCTGTTGAAGGAGAGGGACAGGAGGCAGAAGAGTAGGTAGCGCATCGTTCTCACGTCGTAGGACATGGCCGGAGAACACGTCATGCGACGCCCGACGAACTACACCGTTTCCGTTTCATTTCTTGGGTGCCTGCAACAGAGATATTAGAATTATTAAAAAATAAATAAAAAGTAAAAAAAACACGTTTTTGTATATTCTCATAAAACACATTCAGTTGCAAGATTTGACCAAATACTAACAAACTAACAAAATAAGATAAATAGTAAACACTTATAAATATGCTTAATTAAATTAGAAGTAAATTGTTTGAGATTTAATACCCAAATATTACTTGAAATAAAAAAAAAACTATTATCGAAAATATTTAACATTATACAGGGTTACTGAAAATTCGATACATTCCTTTTGAGGGGTAAAAGTAGAGGTAATTTGCAATAGATTTTGTCATTAAGTACCCTAGCCGATAGTGATTCGTTTTTGAGATATTCAAGTTTTCGTGTTTTTATTTTCAAATA
>DWPV01007788.1:0-10466 GCA_018251915.1 Urbanus proteus proteus
CAGATGGGTTGCTACCGCTGAGGACTGAACTGGAACGCTTCGAATAAGTATGTCTCCATTACCATATTCTTCAGACCACAACACAGCAGTGTTTAACACTGCTGTTATAAGGTAGAAATATGTGTGGCGGTGCTGCTTTCTGAGTCGAAACTGCATAGAGTTCTACCACCTTTCTCTAAGATAGGAGGCAGGTTATACGTATAAGGTAGAAGGTAGGTCATACGTTATAATATGTCCTACCTTATATAGGTATAAGGTATTAATTGTTCGTGCACTTTAAGTTGTTTCAATAAATATCGTAATCCAAAATTACAACTCCATAGTTCACGAACAATTAATACGTGTTAAAGCAGCTTGTCCGGTCGCTTAATCTGCATTTACGCTTCGATACGCTTATGATACGGATTAAAAGCTATTGGAAAATGTGGATATTTAAAAAATATACGTCCATTGTTCGTTCCGTTAATTTTTAATCGAAAAATATGCAAGACCAATATAACTTTGTTTCTCCTGGTAATTGTTAAAGCCCAGTTTCCAATTCATTTTCAATTTTTAATTGGATAATATGAAATATTTTTACTTTTATTTTATTTAGGGACACGTTGTAAGCGGTTTTAGAGATTTACAAAACAGAAGTTGCGCGTCAAATGGTTTAAGGCTAAATGTAGTCTAGGTAACGGTTTCGATCTTTGGTAGTAAAATGACTGAATATTTAGTTTGTGTATGAATAACTCATAAAAAATTAAACACTATTTTTAAACACAAAATTATCCTGTAGTGTAAAGCAACAGAAATGCATAGAGAAAATATTTAAATTATTTGCAACATTTCACCCGGCGCTGAGAGCCGGCTGGCATTTTACCCGTCATTTGGAACACTTTATTTGAAACACACAATTGCGGCGGAGCCCACTCGTTAAGAAGTGCTTCACCATTTTTTCTCTCGGCTCATGAATTCGAAGAAATCTCCGAATGAATATTCAAGAACGGTATTCAGGTTCGAATTTTTTGTTACGGTGCTCGTGGTTTAATTGGAGTTGTGAATTCAGTCGGTGATATCGCAACGCTGAAATTAGGAAGATGTTGCGAGAATTTTAATCTCCAGATGGGACCATTATGAACATTCTAATGATCGCTACGTACTGCAAAATTATGGCCGGCTATTGTAAGAACTCGTAATGGATACTTGATGTTGTGCCCAAATAAACGCTGGAAATTCACCGCTCATGCGGAATTGAGGTCGAGGAAGATAATAGAATATTTCGTTATATTAACCAGTTACGTTACAGAGAAATTCTGTAGTATATAAATAAAAGTTTTGAAATATGATGAGCATAAATGTTGAAGACTGACTGAAAAAGTAAAGAATTAAATATCGAGTGGTTTTTAATCGAAATTTAAGTTTGATTATTAGTCATATTTAAATACGAAATTTAAGAGTCCAGTGTTAATACCCAGTGATATAAATAAATAAAAAATAAGCGCTGAAACTTCAAGTGCATCTTACATCGATATCAAGATACAATTTTCAAAGACTAAATCCAGTATATTAAAACTAAAACAGTGAAAAAAATATATATAGACAGCAACGAGTAAGTACTAAAAAACTGTCAGTGCATATAAATCAATCTAAAGAGCAATCGATACAAAAGCGTGTATCAACAAAACACGCAAACAAACGATACTAAAAGTGCAAATATATAAAAACAGCGTGCATAAAAAAGTAACTAAAACAAAAGAGAATGCGTCACCAGTTGTACGTATAAGCGCGCTCGGTCGCGGCGACGCTACGCGGCGCGGGCGTCGCTCGCGGGCGCCGCCAAGCTGGGCGAGCACGCGGCCATGCTCGCCGTCGCGATATGCTGCATCCTGGTGCTGCTGCTCGTGTTCATCGTGCTCATCATCGTCGTCGGCCAGAATATGGAGGTGAAGGGCGGCTCATAGCGGTGGAGAGGTGTGTTATATTTATTATCTTGTTATACGCACAATTTAGCGATAAAGGAAAAAAAAATCGGTAAGTACAGCATTCAAACATAGATATAAGAGATTTTTTTTTGATTTTTTCGTGCAATTGAAGGTAAAAAATCCAAAAATTTAAGCGCAAACAAAGTGCAATGATCAAAATAATAAATACTATTAATGATTGTGATCATTGTGATGTTCGCACATTTTGGCAGTAGACGGAAAGAATTAAAACTAACAAGTAATAGGTAAGAAAAAATTGGATTTGGATACAAACGATTATTTTTTGTTTTCTTTATGTATTACACTTAATTGAAATAAAAATGCAAACAATAAACAGGCAAAAAAGCGCAGACAAGTAACAAAACGAAGCATCGTCTTCGGGCAGCAGACGGCAGGGTCTCCCCGACACGTTATTCGTCTGATCTATGTACTTCACACACATTTTCAATACCTCCCAGAGAAGATTCCTCGTTTTTTGTGCTAAATGCTGTTAGATCGACGGTAGTGCTGGGATAGGTCACAACTTCGAATATAATCTACGACAAAGTAACCGTCCTATATCCTAATTATTATAAATGTGAAAGTCAGTTTATTTGTTTGTTTGTTTGTAATGCCTTCAAGCTTTAACTACTCAAGCGTTATGAAATTTAGCACACACACCGTTAGGAGTTCAGAAAAGGACATAGAGTTCATCCCGAAAAAAGATACTATTCCTGAGGGATAGAAGAATAACTTTTATACCTACGATCTACATACTTTTATACCAACGGTCTCTTGAATGATATGAACGAATAGCATTTCATTATACCTGAAACATGCAATCCTAACTATGCCTATCCCTATTAATATTATAAATGCGAAAGTAACTCTGTTACGCTTTCACGCCTAAACCAGTGAACCGATTTTGATGAAATTTGGTACAGAGATAGAATAGATCCTGAGAAACAACATAGGCTACTTTTTATTGCAAAATAATAGGGGAGAATGGGTAAAAAGAGGGGAGGGGAAATTCGTAATTTTTAAAGCTTTAACAGTGAAACTTTGTATTTAGACACTTTATATTTAGACACTAGACGGGTGGGGGTTGGGGGGGCTTTTTTACTTTTTTAACGCGGGTACAACGGGGGGTCAACTAGTTGTAAATACATGTACGTGTACACATTAGCGCGAGCGAAGCCGCGGGTAAAACCTAGTATTTAATAATAGCGACCAGTAACGAAGCCATAAAGGAGCTGGTGCAGAACCAGTTCAGTTTCCGTTAAAATGACGTATTTCGCTTTGAAACTTTGAATTCAATTGAACAGCTCGTAAACTTTGTAACCAGTTACCAAGTTGTCAAGCTGTTCTTGGTACCGCTTAGTAGCTTTAATAATGTTGTGAAAATCTATTTGTATAGGTATCACTAGCTTAAATTTGCAACTTCATATAATATCTACGAGTATGTGCAAAGATCTGTCGTTATTTGGATGTTGCAAAAACTATGAGATTTCGTTCGGTAAGTTTCAAGACGCCGAGTGTACTAAAATCCAATTATAATTCGATTGTTAATTATAACTCACTGTTTTCGTGTAAATTAGTTTCCAAATTAATTTAAAAGAAGACATAATTGTATGATAATTTATGTATGACAAGAACCTAAATTGCCTTAATTATTTTTTTCATTATTCTAATCCGATAAATCAATCAATATATGTATTGAAAGAAACTGTATAGTTAGAATAGAAGTTAACAGTTTATAAGTCTGTCGTGCAAGTTTACAGTTATCATCACTACATAGTATAAAACAAAGTCACTTTCCGCTGTCTATTCCTATGTATGCTAAAATCTTTAAAATACGCAACGGATTTTGATGCGTTTTTTTTTAAAATAGAGTGATTAATGAGGAAGGTTTTTGTATAATTTAAGGCGTGCGAAGCCGCGAGCAAAAGCTATTATTATACCTTTATTATTATAGACAAAAATGTTTTCTCTACTTATTTTTGCACATAAATCCGTTCAATTTCAAAGAAATTACGTAGTTCTTGAGGCATTACAGAGATACGGGGTCATGTGTTGTCCAGCTCTTGACGAATGCCCTTCATCAGAGCTCTTGGCCGTCCACTCACGCCAAGGTTTCTATGGAGTGTCACTCTGAATATCAATTCTGCTAGATCGAGTATCTCGATTAGTTGCCGTTAATCTATCGCTTTTAAAATCACTAGAAAAATAGTATCAGCGATCTGCGTAGATTCGTGAGTTATTTTTAATCTGAAATAATAATAAAAATATTATAGATTTTTTGATATGCCCTCAAATCAAAGAAGAGCTACGTCGAATCAACTATTTGGAAATAAAGGTATTATTACCTAATTTTCTTTAGTGAACGAATACATAGTGTATGAAGTTGCAAAGGAACATGTAGGTAGTTCACCTTAAAGTGGTCTCAGATAAGTACGTCTCCATTACCAGGCCCTTCAAATAAGAACACAGCATCGCTAAACAATGCTTTTATTAGGCAGGAATAGAAGCAGTGGTGGTGCGCTCCATGCGAATGCGCGGGCCGTCGCGGGAGAGCGGGTCAGCAGGATGACATTTATGTTTAAACCAGCTATTGCCCGCGGGTTCGCACGCGTTAAACTACATATGAACATTCCTCTTCAATCACTCTATCTACTAAAAACCGCATCAAAATCTGTTGCGTAGTTTCAAAGATACATAGGGATATAGGGACAGAGAAAGTGACTTGGTTTTATACTATGTAATGATGATAATGATATACATATATTCTTTAAACCCAACAACCCAAAACCACCAACCCAAAACATTAATAGTAAAGAATTTTTGATTTTGATTTATACTTTTTAAACGCGGGTGAAACCGCGGCGTTCAGCTATTAATGATAAATGTCTATATTTCCTATATTCTAATATGAGTGGTTTATAAGCCTTATTGTTTTTGACGTTAAAGTATTTGAACGAAGACGAAATTCAATATGAATTCCATTTCCTGGTATTTCCCTACAAACACTTTATTTACAGATCGGGATGATATTTCAGTCTGCGGGAGGAGGGTAATAGTAGTGTTTGTTTAAATCTCCCTGCTTTTGATTTTGAAACTGGGTAAACAGCAAAGCAATTTGACGGAAAAATATAAATAACGCATACATTGATATCGTGTGTATGTAGGTACATATTTTTAAATTTTACATACATTCACACAAAGCAAACAAACAGGATTATGTTTTACTATACATATAGAATATTTTAAGCTTTTATTATCGCGGATTTGATAAATATTCGTATGTAACGGGTAGTCACTATAAGCGGCTTTATTTCTTTTTCTTTGCTTTTTGAAAAAAAGAAATAAAACCGCCTATCATAAGTACCCGTCACTTACTAAAGTAGAAAATACTACAATACAATATTACGTTACAATACACAAAATACAATACTACGTTTATTAATCTACATTTTGTAATTGGTGTGTGAGGATAAAATAGGTTATTTATTGTATACCTACAGTAAACCAATTGTAGTTAACGATGAAAACACGTGTAGATGTGAAGATACTCGAAATCGTTTGTATTGGTTAATTGGACCAAATAATTTGTCAATTAAAAGTTACGGCCAAGATTGAATTCTAATTGATTGATCCAAATATCGGAAAAGATGTTGTGTTTTCTGTGTATTGTTTTTATAAGATTGTGGATCCTTAAATGTTTTTATTTGTTGATTGTTTACTGATGCTTTTTTTTGTTAACTAGTGGGTATAGGAATTGCTAAAGTTATTGTGTGTATGCTTTTGAGGAAAAATAAATTATACTCATTAAATTCGTTAATATACGTACATTACGTACCAGAAGTGCTGGCTTTAGGGGGGATTGGCGACCCGGACAGTCGCTTGGGGCGCCAAGGCCCAAGGGGCGCTACTAGCGCCAACGCATGTCTAAAAAAGTGGATTTTCTTCTATTTTGTGGGTCTTTAAGGGCGTCATTTGTGTAACACTTTAAAACTAAAATGTTTAACTTGCTTGGGGCGCCAAATGAGTGACTTGCCCAGATAGCAAAAGTCGGCTCTGCGTAAAAAGCAACCTTATGCACATACACAGGCAAAGACTCGGTGCATACTATGTCTGCGTGATATATGCGATATGTAATGTAATGTAAATTTAAAGGTGCTAGAACTTTATGTAGCTTGACTCCAGCGGCACCACCGCCTATTTCTGCCTTATAACAGCAGTGTTAAGCACTACTGTGTTCTGGTCTGAAGGGTGTGGTAAGGGAGACATACTTATCCGAGGCGTTCCAGCTCAGTCCTCGAAGGTAGCAACGCATCTGTAATGAACCTCAGGTAGGATCTTGATCATATCTGGGGTTGATTACAGATGTCCATGGGCGGCAGTAGCCACTTACCATCAGGTGGACTGCTTGCTCGTTTGCTACTTCGATCATATAAAAATGTCACATATATGTTGAACAAGTCATGATTTACTTTCATCTCTTGCATCATAAAAGCCTAGATTAGATAAACCTAGTTTTTCGTGCAAGGAAGTATTTGATAGCTTTATAGAAGAGCTACAGAAGGTACAATAAAAATGTAACAAGTATAGTGCAATATATTCGCTCCAAATGAAGTTTACTTTCCTCCCAATGGAAACGGAGTAATTACGAAAATGTAGTGGTATTATTTTTTCTCTGGTTTTCACGAAACTCTCATTATGTTTTATGAAAATATTTTGCTCCTATACATTAAAATTTTGAGCATATTTCATTTGAAATAATGTATTAGCAAAAATAATTACGTATTTGTGTATCTTTCTTGCAAAATTACAATTACTATTGCAATAATGATAAAGGACAAGTTAATTGTAACAAAATTGGTATTTATTCATTTGTTATTTTAAATTGATATTTACTTTGACACTTGTTTATATTAAAATGTAATACTTGAAGCATAGGTACCAACTCATATTATTTGACTTTATGATATCACCTCCTGTTTTATACATCTATACAAATAAATAAAATTGAAGTGTCTGTTTGTGATTTCAAAATAACAACTTTTTTACTCAATACATATGTACACACGATACGACAATATACACGATACCTATAACGAAAATGCAACTAAAATTTTTTTTGTCTGTCTGACTGGACCGATTTTGACGGGACTTTCACTAGAAAATAGCAGAAGGTCTAAGGCGTAACTTAGGCTACTTTAATTTTTGAAAAATCTATTAGCGCGCGCTCCACGCACATGCGCGCGTCGTCGCGGGAGAGCGTTTATGTCTAAATATGTATTATTTTTTACTTTTTGAACGCAGGTGAAATCGCGGGGTCCAGCTAATATTTCATAAAATACGGAGCTTCGTGCCTCTTCCGTACTTTTACATACAGTTTTCGGAGCACAATTAGCTAGGTACCGTGCTAGTTCAAAGGGCGGTACGTCAGCTGATTGTGCTACATCGATCTTTGTATTTTGAGAGCAGATTGCAGAACTATCGAAGGTCGAATGTAGCGGATAAAACACATCGTTATATCTATGCATCTAAATAGACACACACTTTTAACACTCAAAGTCCCATATTAGGATTTTCGTCGTGGATGCCATGGACACGATAAAATTCACAAACACAAACCTAGAACATTTGAATGCATCATTCATAAGTTTGTCTGACCGAAGATCGAACATGGAACCATGATCGCTCCACCTCGCTTGTTGTGAAGAGTACACTATATCAATAAATAAAAGCTTTGTCTCTACATTTGCGTTATTTTCGCATTATTTTAACTTTTCCCATTATAGTTTTAAATGAGTTTTGCTGTATATCCCAGAAGTAGGAAATGAGCGAGCAGCTGATGATTAGTGGCGTTTGCTGCCGTGGACAACTATAATCATTAATAAATTGGACAAATGTCCTTCCTGAGATGGATCATTGATATATCGCATATGTATGTCATATTGTATGTCTTCCCTGTATCTCTATATCTTTCTTTGTTATATTTGCACAAAAGCGCTTTAAAATTAAAACACAAACAGACACTTCATTTCTATTTTAAATATATTATTTGAATATGAAGCTTGAGTGGTGACAATTATCTTAACGATTATGTCATAAGATATTCAAATATTAATTTAGTTTCACGGGAATGTGGTAATAATATATAGTAGTTAGAATAAAAGTCATTGGATTTGCATAAGAATTTCATTTGGGCTACTGGCACTTCAGACATTTAGAAAAATTCTATATCTACGGTTTATATATTCGTAATCAGACTTTGTTCCACACAAAAGTACATTAAGAAGAAGATATGGTATATAAATAAAATTAAAAGTTGTAAGATTTTGCGGTTCGATTCTGATGACACCCATTTTCCCCTAATTACAGAGGCATAATATAAGGTGTGTTGATGTTTGAGTTTAAAAAGTATGGTAAACCTAATTAAACATCTAAGTTATCCCATTTAGGAGGTGGAGGTGTTTTATATCACTTTAGTGAAATTTTCGTCAGTCTCTTTGATCCCACTAATTTCCAAACAGCTTGACCAATTTTGACAGGAATTTCTCTAGGTAATAAATGATGTTTTAAGAAGTTACGTCGGTTTCTTTTATTCCAGAAAAATAATTAGGACACCAAAAAAGAAAACTCATTAACCATGAAATCGACCAATTTTTTACCGTGTGATTATAAAAACAGAAATATGATACATTTTTTTCGTAACACAAAAATAACAAACATCAAATTCTGAAACTGAAAGATATTTCATTTTGTTCCATAAGGAAGAGTTGGGATGACACTTTGCTCTGCCGTAAACTACGAAAGTCTTTTAATAATGGCGTTCCCTCACATCCAGAGTTCCGCTTAGCAAACTTTTGTCATAATAAGAAAAAACATCTGACGATAATTTGACGTGTTTTCTCAAGTTTCGCGAAATTCCATAAAATTCTCGATTGACAAACGAGATATTCGACAGACAAACTTCTCGTTATAGGTATCAATATTTGTTTTATAAGACTTCAGTCCTACCTGAAGTTAGTCACAGCCTTCAAACGTGGACATGGACATAGCACCGCTTACTGCAATTATAAGATAACAATAGATGTGGCGATGTGATTATGATTGGATGAGTGATGCCTTGTGACAGAATTCAAGCAAGTGGAGACATGGTATTGTCTACTCCCAAATTTGTAAATGGTTAATTCTGTAAATGTAATTTTAAAACACTAATTGATGTTCAATGAAACTTCTATCTACTAAAATGAAAAAACAAAAAAATATGTATACGCGTCGAATAGATAACCTCTCTTCCTTTGGGAAGTCGGTTAAAATAATCGCTGATAATATTATTATGAGTAGATAATATGTAGTGTCGGAAAGCTGACGCTGTAGGCGCTGTAGCACATACATACATACATACATACATATATTGTCTGCGTACTGTAGTCAGGAGCGCTTAGATACATCGCTATAATAAAATGTACCTAATGAGCACGCGAAACATGAAAAATTCTGTCACCTTTAACCTTTTTAAATACATTATTAAGATATCAGTATTCTTGTAATTTTCCTGTGCCCCTGTAATAGTATCCCCTTTGGCTGTATATTTCTTTTATTGAATAAGGACGAATTCGCGTATAATTTGTACATTACATTATATTTTCCACCCACGCATCTAGCCTGGAGCAATCTAAAAGGTCAAATGGAAAGAAACTCGTAGGATTACGAAAATATTTTTTCGTAGAATTTTCTATGGCAAATTAACTTTTTTAGCCACTTATCTCTAGTAAAGAAAAAAACAAACATTTTGGACGTTTTATAAAATAATCTGAAAATGGATATTTTTTTGTCAAAATTGGTTCGTCCGTTTACAAACGACACCGATCAAATCATTGTTTCACTAATTAAAGTATGTACAAAACGAGCAAGCAATTCATTTAATGATTAGATTCCGCTGCATATTAATATTTATAATAATCAATCAACTTCAAGTAGGATTAGAATATTAGCTATGGTTAATCATAGATGCTTTGCCATTGCTTGGGAATTGCTTTGAAGGTCGAAGAACGGTTATGCATTCTTTTAATCCTTTTCTATTACTGTCTTTCGTTATCTCCTTATACATGAACGTAAACGGCAGGTATCTTACAATGTCTTGACGTTTCAATCTAATTTACTTGTAATGCTTCTATAGTATTGTATTCGTATGTAATACATTTCTCCACCGACGGCTTTACAGTTCGCACGTAGAGGATTCATTTTGTTACGGAAATGAAACGGAGAGCGACGGATTGGCTACGAGACTGGAAACCTGTCTAGTTTAGACGTAGGTAACTTTACAAAGTTACATGTGAATATATAATCCTTTTTACACGCTACGTAACATATAGGATATAACGTAACATCTATACAAATAAATAAAATTGAAGTGTCTGTTTGTGATTTCAAATTTTTTTTAATCAATGCATATGATACGCGATACCTATAACGAAAATGCAATTATTTTTTTTTGTCTGTCTGTTTGGC
>DWPV01007789.1:0-10466 GCA_018251915.1 Urbanus proteus proteus
GACGGGAGAGAAGGGTTTCAGTTATGTTTAAATATGTATTCCTTTATACTTTTTAAAATGCAGGTGAAACTGCGGGGATCAACTAGTTAATGCTAGCTAGTTTATTTAAGATAACTCATACAATATTGTGTTACATGTAAATACTAAAAATAATACAATAAGTTGACTAAAAAATGTGCCATGTGCATGTTCTATATGTACATTTTTTTGCTGCAATTATTTATCTGTACATAACAATAAATTGGAATTTTCGAAGCTAAAATTACCCCATTTCCCGCTATCCAATTGAGCTGCAATATTGTGGGCTAATGTAAATCAGATGGCAATGCAATATTATTTATTGAGCAGATATTTATGTTTATTTGAAAAATCCAAATTGAAAAGTCATCTGTTATAATAATTCGCACCTTCGGAGGGACAAGGCATATTTTACAATTTTTTACTACAAAGATTTGTGTTGCTGTAGCGCCAATATTGACAAAAAAAAATGGACGAATTGGACAAAGGCACTATCTAATACTGAAATGGAACCGAACTGAATGGCTGACTTTGTTCTGCCAGATAGTAGGATGTTTTAAATGCACTTTAGAATATTCAACTCAATTCCGTCATTTTTGCGTTTTATGCTCTTTTCCCTCCAAAGGTGCGATATGGTGATTTCATTAATAATACTGCCTTGACTAACACTGCCTTAAAATACTAATTGCTGTAGGTCTACTGTTGGGAAAGTCGATCTGTAGCAAGATTTGATTTTGTTAAAATCATATCACATAGAGACACTATTCCTTATAGATACCTTCTAATATGTAACGGGTACTCAAGATATGCGGTTTTAAATTCTTTACTGCAGAGATTTAAATTGTAAATGCACCTTTCCATACTTCAGAAGCTCGAAAGTGTGGTTGTCTTTTAAACAGCCACTTTCGCACAACCCGTCGCAATTGGCCGACAAACACGGTGAATGGTGCACATTGATTATACTTCTTTGCTTTTGACAATTAAAGTCGTTAAATCTATAAAATATGCCCTCCTGTGCATTTAAACAAATTCTAATAAATCAAATGACACAAAAAATTTAAAGGAAATACATTTAATGTGTTAATACTGTATTATGAATTAATTTTATAATACACAATTTTTTTCCAAAACTACTCATTTAAAATGGCGTTTGATACATGTCCGTGTGACAGAGAATGAACTATTACATCTATGTAATGCAAGAGCGAGATAAACATCACTAGCTCAGTGCGTTTTTTTCATGTGTATACTGCTAAGACGTGCACACATATACAAAACACAAACAGTTTTTAAATATGAAGGGCCCATCTATGATTTAAATCTTTGCTGCCAATATTTTGACCCAATATTAAAACTGCATATTGTGAGCGAGTTACAAATTCAAATTAAACAGTTCTTCGAGAATGCTAGTCTAAAATATACATATATTTTCAGATTCACTATAATGATCCTGTATAACTACACCAACAATTACAATGTGTTGACGTACTTGGAGTATCCTATCATTATTGCCCAACTGTATGTGCTGATTTACTATGTACTGAAGTACAACAATTTGATGAATCTCCCGATTGTACCTCTGGCTACAGCTATTTACTTTGCTACTGTGTTTGGATTCGTCCTCGGGATCATCCCTAAAGAAGTCCTCGAGTATATGGTCGTAAGTATTGTTCACTTTGAGGATAGGTCCTTGCTATATATAACCTTTAAAATGGTACTGGTAATTATATAGCTTTAACATACGATTTCTTGTATATACCCCATTTATATATTCCCTTGAAGGTCACTTGTTAAAATTAGTACTTAAAGTGTCCTGACTCGGGTTGCTCAAACTTGAAGGGGATATTTTAAAAAATAATCAGTTATAAGATAATACAATTTGGTGACAGCTGATCTGATAATTTTAAGAGAATAAATAATAGATGTACTATATATACAAAAACATGTTTTATATAACGTGGAACAACATGGACAATGGAACGAACAGAACAACTTAGTTTGAACAGTCTATATTACGGATAACCACTACTTCCTGCAACAAAGTGCCCTCCGACTATTAACGTCCATCATATGAGCAATGATCAATGATGATCTATTTCTGTTTCAGCCACTCAACACTCCTCTCAGCGGGTTTGCTAAGGTTACCTACATTATTGGCATCGTTAAAAGTGGTAATGCAGAGGCGGTGTCGCTCACAACATGGACAATTTCTCTGCTGACTAATCTCTGTAAGTATACGTAATTGACAAATTCTTAATTACACAACTATTAAATTTGACGACCTCCGTGGCGGAGCGGTCACCATACTGGTTTCATGGGTTTGATTCCCGGCCAGACAGATATCTGAAAGATGAATTTAGATTTCTGTTCTGGGTCTGGGTGTTTGTGTGTCCATGGCATCCACGACACAGGAGAAAATCCTACTGTGGGCCTATGAATGTTGTGTCGTATGAATGAATGAAGCGTCTTTAAAAAATGTATATTTATATACTAAAGTTGTATGGTGAGAAAATATAAGAAAAGCATCTTAAACTAAAATTAGCTATACTCATAGTATACTTCAAAATACCTTATGCTTATGTACAATTTGTATACAAGGTAATTATGAGATTGTTAGATTACCATTCAAACAAGCTTACTCTATCTTGTTCGTCTACATATACTGTTCCAAACTCTGTAAACTATAGACAAATCAGGTAAGTTACATCTAAGATAATAATGTTTAAAGAAATGTTAATGTAGTTTTCAAAGATGTTTCATTTTCAGCGCGGCTGTTTACCGTTTATGTTGATTCTGCTGATACCTACCTGCTGATAAATTTCATGGTGTCTTCGTTGCTAAGTTTTGGAGTGTTGAGTACAGCCTTCTATTACAAGCGTCCCGCCCCCCCCCCGCCTGTCATGCAACGGCGACGTAGCAAGACCTATGGAAGACACCACCACAGCCATGGCGACTAAATGATATGGATAACCCATATATATGTGTACTGCCAATCAGAGTAATCTATTTTGGGCCTAGTATTTTTCATAACCTATTCTGAATAAAATCAGTTCAAACAATCATTTGAATTTATTAATGTAAAATTAGTAACTGAAATTACATAGTATTTTAAGAGAAAAAATTACAATTAATATATGTTTTGTCAAAATCGGACTTCAAATGTATATTACATTACATTAAAATATGTGACGTTGTATTACTCTTGATTGGCTTACATACTCATACAATTATTACTCTACTCTGTAAATGCCAAAACCAGCTAATTTGGTATATGTAAAAAATACCTTGGCATTCTAATTTTCACACTTTATCCTTAGTTGCATTTAATGTTTACTATTATAGTCATTTTATTCATATTTATTAATTTAATTTTAGGAGTGTTAACATTTTAAAAGTGAATGTTAATATTAGCATAATTAAAAGGCTAAATGTTATTTTGCATAATAAAATATCATATGAATTTCTTAACTACATCCAGTACAGGTGATAATTTTATGCAAAATTCTTATATGTATATATTTTTTATTTCAGTGCCATCTTCTAGTCATGAATCTGATTAATATAATAGTTTTACTGCATAAAATTATATTTTAGTGTTTAATTACATTTGAAAATGTATTTTTGTTAAGCCAATTATAATAGCCAACAGAGACTTTTCTTGCTAAAATTTCTCAATTTATATCATAAATTTATTTTATTTGTAGATAACTTTTTAAAATTAACAACAAATGACTACTTGTCGTTTATCAGTATACATATACTTATTACCAGTATCTTGTAAATGATTGCTATCTTGAAAGTCATTAATGTTTTTGATGTTTAAATTCTATTTACAGCAAGTTTCCGAAATTTCTAGTCAATTTTGTGATCCGTGACGAGTCATAATAGTATGTGTAAAGGAAAAAGTAATTTAATATGTCAATTTCACTACTGTTTATTGCACAATATATTTAAGAATAATACTTATATTGAATCATTGAAAAATTTGTGTATGTAGTCTGAAATGTCTGATTTTATTTAATTGTTATTATTATGGTAAATATTAATTTTGTATACATATTTTTTGATATTTCTCTGTCTAGTACATTCCGTTATTAATCTGTTTGTTGTGATTTAGCATACTTATTATTATTAATTTACTACATAAGTAGCGATAGTCTACCTGTAAAAGACACATGGTTGTTGTACAACACAAAACAGCTTTCGATAATCTCACTAAGACTAGAATACAATGTATTTTTTCAATCTATAGTACTTATCAATATGAAATCTTGTTCACATTAAATAGCAATACATTAATGTAGGTTAACTCGATTTTCTTTCTCCTCCAATATTATTCGTAGTTCTAGAACATTGCATTATTCTATCTACATTGTACTGTTAGAATGAGTGCAAGTTATACGCACATATTTTATAGGATTATAACAAGTTTATCGTTTATCTTGAATAGATGATACTTTTAAGATTTACTCGTTTGGAATCTCGCGTACTTATTTTATCTATCTATTCATATTTTGACTTTATTATGACTGTTTAAATGACTATCTACCTCAAGTCAACTATTAACTTTGTTTGGAGACATTTAATCACTCTTTTTTGGAAAATGTATACTGTAAAGGGAAATAATTTATGATCAGATTCGAAATAAACTTCTATTGTATGGACCTTAACACTCTGGACTAGTATTTTTTAACTTTCTACCTTCTGCCTCATGAGGCCTATCATGCTATTGTGGTTTTGAAGTAAGTAGTAGACTTTAAATAATAAGCTAGCCAGTACGTCATGATTGATGAGTATTATCTTTTTTGGTTTATGCACCATAATTATAGTTGTTTAGGTATGTTATCAAAATTTTAGAAGTATATTCCTATTTAATAATGTATTATGTATTAAATAAATAAGCGTAGATGTAAAAATAAAAAAAAATGTTATTTCCCAAATTACTTTGTTTATATACCTTTACAATTGAGTGCAATTAATTTTAATCATTCATAATATGTTTTTAGGTATTTGTTCAGTGAACAAATAAAGTACCTACCCATTACACTTAATTTAGTAATTGATGGTGTCATTTTATTGTGCCAAACCAATCATTTGTGTATTTTATGTTCCTATTTTATATGTTTAGACATTTGGATTGTTAATTTATTAATAAATGTATTGCATAATAGACATAATCCTTGTTTTATTGCCGAATCTATCATCTACAGCAAGTACCTGCATATATACTTACTTTACTTATCCAAAGCAGCGTACTTTCATTCATAAAATTCATTGCTTATTTTATACATAGGTATTTTTAATATTTTTCATGCTTAAGAAATAAATCCCATGTCTTTATTATTTCATAAGTTTTTCGTAAGGGAATATAAAAAAGAATAATGAGGGTTATAAAGTAGACTGCATACTCGGTTACACATTATAAATCAACACTTTTCAGTTCATGAAATTTTTGAAGTACTTTTTGAGCTGGTGACAAATTCATATAGGTCGAAGATTTGATTGTGCATAGTTTTGGTTTGTCTTTGTAAACCGCATCTTTACATATTGTTTTACATTTTTTCGAACGTATATTTTCCTTAGATCCACGTTTATATTTCGTTGTAAGCAAACGAGAACATATAACTCGCGGAGACATATCAACTGTAGAAGAAGATGTCAATTTAAGATCAGGAGACTGAATTGAGTCTGGACTAGGCGAGCTTATATATGATGGTTCACATCTGTAGACTTCATGAGATTTCTCTACGCCTGTACTATTTATTTCTGGCAAAGCTGGTAAAGTTTCTAGTTCAGTTGATTCTCTACTGTCTTCAGGAATTTCACTCTGCATTTGTATTAATCCTTGTGGTTCTTGCGCTCCAAAGCTCATTCTGCTGGCTAGACGTCGCCCTTTACGACGGGCCTTTGCTTTAGCTAAATTAACAGCGCTCTTAGAACTAAAGAGATGTATGTTTTGATCTATATACTTACAAATAGCCTCAGCTTCCTCTTGAGGAGTGAAATGCGCATCACGGAAAAATCCATAGCCATTTCGTAAATCGTGTATTCCCTCAATGATCAACCATGACAGCGTGCAAACAACGAGTGTAACTGTTGTAAATACTGCTATCATTGTGGTTACATCCGGATTGTTTATTTTATACTTTACCTGACCCAACACACCATAAGTGACAACATTATAGGTATACTTTTTACTATGCGCCCGGCATGTGTAAAATCCCTTGAGATCATTATCTGTTGTCGCCATAAGTCTAAGGATTCTTCCGTCCTCCACAGTTTTTATATTTTTATCGCTAAACACTTCATTTACAGTAGTATCTAGGTAAAACCAATGAGCGGAATTGTGCGTTTGTGCTATTTTCGCGTGCAGGCATGTCAAATTTAAGTTATTAGAAATTCCCCAAGCCGTTTCATGATAGGAACGAGACACGCTTGCGGTCCTTGATGACAACTGAATTTTGTTATCTTTAAAACGCTCTAAAGTACAGTTGTGGAGGTCTAATTGTTCACCATTAATTCTCAAAGATGCTATAAGTCCGGTGAAGGAATTTAACTCATCTATTGCTTTGTGTTTAACATCTGGGGGAATAATTCCGATGAAAAATTCGTCATTACAAAAAGATATTGAATTGGAATTGATGTTTTTATTTTTGTATGTCATATTATTATGAGGGATCTGCTCTTTTCGATGTTGTCTTAATGTATTTTCGGTCACTAATAGATGTAGTCTTTCGTCTGCGTTTATTATAGATTCGATTGTATTTGTACCTTCTTTTTTAGATAAGCTTATGTCTAACCATTGGTTCATTGGATAGTCATTAGTACTGCTGCTTTCCGATTTACATTCCCCAATAGCTAGCTTCATTTTTATTCTCATATTTTCTAAAGCCATGTAGAACCAGTTGTCTCTTGTATCATCACAAAAGAATAATATTATTCCGCTTTCTAATTTTGGCTTTAATGTTAATTCCAAATGCCATTCATCTTGGCTGTTAAAACATGGCAAACGTATATAGTGGTCGTTTTCTAGAATTAAAATAGCTTCTTCTACATTAGCTTTCTCATAAGCAACGTTTGAAGAATATATAGGAACGTAATCTGATCGTTTTTTCCTTTTATCTCTTTCATCTATGACTCTTAATGGGTTGAAATTCAAAATAAGTTCTTGTATTTCACCGTTAAATCGTTCCCCAACAAGAACATTGACTGGACTATTTTCTAGCTCCGGATCGCAAGGAAAAAAGCTTTTGATAGGTGTTAAGGTATTATCCAATCTAAGAGTTGCTGATTCACTGCTGATTGCTATTAACGCCGTATGCCAAACTGCAGGTTCCACGCCTATTGACGAACAAATTCGGGATAGAGCACATGTTTGCGACATACCACTCGCATCTAAGCAAACATGCCATTTTTGCAAGCTCAATCGAACATATGGGCTATGTAAGGAACCACGGCGTACTAGAGATCCAGAAGGAGACAGAGGTTTAAACCTAATATAAAAATGAAATAATGTCGA
Source organism: Urbanus proteus proteus (assembly GCA_018251915.1). Taxonomy (NCBI): domain Eukaryota; kingdom Metazoa; phylum Arthropoda; class Insecta; order Lepidoptera; family Hesperiidae; genus Urbanus; species Urbanus proteus. The sequence goes on from DWPV01007789.1 coordinate 7,538, forward strand.
TCTCTTCCCAGATAAATTATATTGCAGATATGAGTCTCCATTTAATAGCGCAACCAAATGTATGTAGGTGTACACTTCACAAGGGTCTAAATAGCATGATCCTGTTTCTACTCTTGGTCCTTCACAGTTTTTACCTTCGCCAGACGGCATGGGCTTGGTACAAGATCTAGTTCGGGATCGCCTTCCAGCGCCACATGTTTGGGAGCAAGGACCCCAGGGTCCCCATCCTGACCATCCACCATCCAGTGAACATCTGCTGTTGATGCAAATCTCTAATTGATCGTGCTGACCTCTGCAGTGAGTACCCCAGGTGACCGTAGCGAAAGGAATATGGCTTTCTAGGCATGTTCTTTTTCTCCGTCGAACTCCACTGCCACAATTTTCTGAACAGAGAGACCATTGACCCCAAGCACTCCAAGCGCCTCTTGCTGTATATTCAGCATAGCGTCCCTCTATAGCGCATTGGTCTCCTTCGCATTGTTCCGATTGCAGAGGAGAGCCAGTACATACAAGAGTGGCATCGCTAGGTGGTGGCGTGTCACATCGCCTCAATCGCCAGCGTAATCCGTTTCCGCATCTGGCGCCACAAGATGACCACGCCCCCCATACTCCCCATTCACCCCTAATAGGACAGCCCAAGTTATGTTTAACGCATTGCAATGAATTCCACAATGCTTCAGGGTTTAATTGCCAAGTATTATCAGAAGATAGTGCTGCTTCCACCGCTTCATAAGGACATTCCATTTGCAGGCATCGTTCTAGTAGAGCTGGCACTGCTTCGAGTTGGTGCAAAGCTGTAATTCTGGGTGTGTCTCCCTCCACTAATTTATAAAAATCGTGAACTGAGCAATTCATTATATAACATGCTTCAATTTGTTCATCTGGTCCCTCACATGGAGTGCCATCTCTAGAGGTCGTAGGATTTGTACATTCTCTCGTCCTTCTACGATGTCCAACCCCGTCACAGGCACCTTGACAACCTGACCAAGCAGTCCATGATGACCAGCCTCCATCTACAGGACAATCCGAGTCTGTAATCACTCCCAACTCACATTCTAGCCGCCAAACTTCTCGTTCTCGTTTACCATATGGTTTCTTACTTAGAACTAATTGCGTACATGTTAGAAGCACAGTTATGTACATAAAGAAATTTGTAATACTTGTCGGAAATAATTGCATGTTCTGCATCCCATTTACTAAAGTTACCCGTGATACCTACTCACATGACAAAAATTACATATTTCTATTATAATGACAATCTTTCAAAGTAGCAATGATAATGTCACATGTCAACGTTAATATATTTCTCTATCTGTATCAAAAATTTGGAACACTATGGAACAGGTTTAATCTCCGTACATTCATTGGACACATTGGAGAATACAACTAAAACAATTACATTAACCATTGTTTTAAATATCAGCCCAATTTTTAAATTAAGCTCACAATCAAGGACTATTATATCCCTGACCATAAAGTAAGGTTGTTACTTTTTTAATATTATACAAACAGTTTTATGTACCAATATTCTGATACTTGCAAAGGCAATGGATAGTTTGGGAATAAAAATAATAATCTACTTAAATATATTTTATAAACAATATATTAATTTTTACAATCGCAAAAATACTTTTGTTAGTGCTTTTAATTAACTCACTTTGTGAATATTAACATTATTGTAACAAAGAACAAACTTTTTATGCCGTGTAAAAATTGGTGCATCACTTGTACTTGACAACATATAACATTAACAACCCAACAGCAATAAATATAGAATAGAGAAAATAAATAAATTCTCTACATGATAAAAGCCAAGCTTTAATATATAAGTACCCAATTTTGTGGGTGATTATAAGCAAAGAATACTGGGCAATGTAATATTAGCGAGTATGAGTTTTTGTCTGCGTTTTGTGACACCATCAACCACTGTTGCAGCCAATCCTTTAAGTCTTGGTTAGACAAGTGGCTGCTATTTAATCCTCTCATTTGACATGCGTTGCGCAGTGAGTCTGTACTGAGAGAGTTAACTCCTCCTTCCCTTATAATAGCTTTATCCATTTCTAACAACAAGAAGGCACGATATTTCAATTTATTCCTCCGGAACAAACTTTTCCTCAAGCCATGCATTTTGAGTAAGTAACCCTGAAACATTTTAAAAGTTTTATTTTAATTTTTTCTGACAGATCTGTTAAAATATGAACAGAATTAGTTGTCTGATAGACTGAACAAAATGTTTAAGCTAGATATTATTTTAGTGGTTATATTATAAATTCAAAATTGTACATGTTGACTAGTGAAAATTGAATTACTACGCCATTTGAATTTTGTTCGTAAAGACAATTAGTTTAAACAATTGATCATTGATTTAACTTAATAATTGCTGAGACAATTTAAAATCTTACCAAATGATTATAGCTTAAATTAGAGATATAGTATGGTTCTTTCGTGAACAATTCTTTACACTCTATGATCTCCTCGGGTGTTGGATGGAGACCGGATCCTAGCAAGGCTATAACTCTTCTCCATTTCTTTTTCAACTCATCATCAGATATAGATTCTAACTTTGATTGTAGCGCCCTGAACACGGGTCTGTTGTTCCGAAGTCGTTCTTTTAGATCTTGTAACGAAAACTCTGCTTTTTGTTGTATTGACCAGAAGTGAGAGCACAGAAGTGTTTTTGGTTTTAAAAATCTGAAATTGTTAAAATATTGGTCAATACAGGTTACTATGGTATATGTCATAATAATAGATTCATAAGAGAAATAACTTTTAATAATTAAACTAATAACTTTTAATAAGAAATAACTTGACGACCCGCTTGGCAGAACAGTTACCATTCCGGTATGACGCATAATGGGTCCCAGGTTCGATTCCCGGCCAGACAGACATCTAAATGATGAATTTAAATTTCTGTTCTGGGTCTGGGTGT
>DWPV01007790.1:0-10464 GCA_018251915.1 Urbanus proteus proteus
ACATAGAGTACCTTTCATCCCGAAAAAACGTACTACTCCCGAGGGATAGAAAAGTAACTTTTATTCCTACAACCTACTTACTTTGATACCTACGGCCTCTATGTGCGAATGTATACATTAGCGCGGGCGAAGCCGCGGGCACAAACTAGTCTGTGATAAATAACAAGTTCCGTTTGGAGTTTGCAGAATTGATTCCCCATTGGAATGGGAGTAATGAAACTAACAAACTATTGCCAATCAATAACTACAAAGGTATAGTCCCATCCATAATTTAGACATATTTTTTTCTGCTCTGTAAGTACAAAGCCAGATGCTCGGCGTTCCTACAAGGAACTGTCGTCGCGCGTAGTTGACGTTTCTGGAGGCCCAAGGACTGGTGCGTATTTTGGCCAAAGGATTAGCTTGGCCATTCAACGTGGCAACGCAGCCAGCAATCTTGGGACTCTCCCAGGAGGCAGTGATTTAGACTCATTGTTTTATCTGTAATATATCGTCTTTTTTGTTTATATTAGTTTTAATTTTAATATTTTATATTTTTTGTATATACTCGTTTTGTATACATATAAGTATAGTACTTCAAAAAACTGAATTACCAACCAGGTACTACACATAAGTACATGCTATTCGCTCGTTGGTTTACAAAAAAGTATAAGTTTATAAAAGTACATAAATTATTTTCACTGAACGCGAATAAATTCTAACTAAAATGAACGTAACAGAGTAGTTACTTCCGCACAAAATAGCGAAAATAGGACAAAGTGTTACACTTTAGTTTCGACCTGGATATTTATACTCAAAGTATGGCTTGTTTCCGTGGAGTCGACGACCGGCCTACTCTCGATTATACAAATTGTAACAATGTTGAAAAACTTTAAAAGTACTCCAGAAAAGTTATAATGGGATGTAGTTACTCAGGTCTATTTTTGTGGCGTTACGAGAAAATTAATAACAGCGAAATTGTATCGTCTTTGTTGGTGTTCTGTCAATAGTTTAAAGCCTTAGGACGTTGTTATAGATTAAAATTCTATTTATACACATTCAATATAATATTCAACATACTAAAGGAAAATAGATCCTATGATATTTACTCTAAAGTTACAAGATTTTCAAGCTTCGACATATTTTAAACCGTTCGAATTCCAACGGCGTAACTAAGGATTTACGGAGTCATGCGTTCCTATTAAAACATTCCATTTATTTCTGAAAGCTAAATTAGAAAGCTAAATTTTAATATCTTCAAACCATGTCAGAATTATAATAGCTGTAATACTATTGTAATAAGTAATGGTGCCACGGAAACCAACCCATGAAGGATTTTCTGTAACCCGTAAGAAGATGTACCGTGTCAAAAAGTTCAGAAGCAATTCAATTGCTCCTAAGAAGTAATATTTTGAGATGATACTACTAATAAATTGTTTTTCTTCGAATGTATTATAGACAACCACATTAATGACAAAGTTTGTATATAATTGAATCTAAGACCCCTTTCCATAATCCCTTGAGCCTAAACACGAATCTTCCAAAGTTGGCGTAATTCTATCAAGTGTCTTGTACTATCGAACCAAAATGTTTCTGGTAAATGTGTAGTTAGTGGCCGGAGATTTCCCCCGGGCAGCTGGACTACCGTCATTTTGCTGGGTACCCAAGGACCTCGAAAATACTATCGAATAAATTCTTCTATTACAAGATCGTATGAAGGGTTGTGTTGAATAAGTCTAGACACTAACTCTCAGTTTATTTATCGGTTGTTGTAACATGACACTTATTATGTCATTGATCTCTCGAAATATATCAATTAATTGGCACCTACGTGGCAGGTATGGAAAGAAGAATTTTCCGAAATATTTTTATTGCTTTTAGAAATTTACTTAATATTCGATATCACGAGTATTAGTGAGTTAAATTTGATCATTGTAAATTTATCTTTGTATATAGTTACATAATTTAGAAATTCTATCTAGAATAGACTCAACACGAAAATCTTTACAAAAATTCAAAATAAACCACGTGAGGTTTATTTTGGGATGCCGATTAGTCTAGATCGGAATAGAGCTTGAATCCATTAGCACTAAAACCGTCTATTTTAAACTCGTAAGTTATACCATCCACTTGACCAGATGACGGTCGATAGCAGATCAGCGAATATGGGACAGTGGTGACGTGTACTGTGACGTCATCATAGTGGAGTACCATGTTTATCATAGATCATATTAGATCACACATGTTTACCTCTCATACGATGGAAATGTTTTAGTTTTGACTGACGTGGTTGCAGAGCTGAATATGACGGATAGTATTTGCATCGTCGATTCTAAAGAGCATTTGCGATAGATGCATAAATTTCATGCTATTGATCTATTCAGCGTATTTATCATTTGCGTCAATGCAAATAATGATGGGATGAATTGATCGAATGTTGATTCCATCAAAATAGTTATACGTAATGAAATATTAAAGCGCGAATAGCCCCGCGATTTGTAAAGATCCGATCCAAAAATTTAGGCGTGGAGCACGGTGGGAGTGAAGCCATCCACATCCATAACTACTAGTAGCTTTTCATAATTCACATCAAAGAGGCACATTTAACCTCTTTGTTACATCTTATGAGTGGATTGAAAATATTCGCACTTTTCCAACGACAAAACATAGCCAAACAAATTTATCCACTTTATTTATTTCCATAAATTTAATTAGGTTATATACTAATTTATCGAGCGTTATGAGAGTTTTGTAAAGTTCTTGATTAATATTTAAATAGAAATTGCAACACAAACACACAAAGGTGCGCAGAACTTCAGACGCCTGGAATATTTTATTGGCGATTTATAACGGGCAATGTTTACAACGCAATATTTGCGTACGATTTCCACGAATTTTATGAAAATTGTATGAAAACAAGATACAAGAAACATTATAGTAACGTAATAGGTTTACAATGAAACAATCTCAACTAATTTGTATTGCATACAATACTACTTCGTCGAATAACATTTAAGAAGTTACGAAATGTGAGCTAGCAATGTATAGCAAAATAATCTTTAATATTTTAAAGAAGTTGCAGATTTGGTCACAGGTTCGATGTAAATATGATTATCGATTGTAAGCGGTTTGTACGTTTCGGCAAAAACACGAGAGCAGTTTGTGTACTCAAATAAACTTGGAACCGGGCCACGTGGACGTAAGGAGAATTAGTCGCGGCTTTTGAACCCGCCTTATCGAAAGCGTTCTTCAATACCTACTACTACTTTGAGTATTTCAAAGAATGCAAACCTGAATGCAGAAGAAGTTATTTCGAAAAATGCAGTCAAAAAACTTTTTTTTTAACTGCCAGTCAAATAGTGACATCCAACAAGTAATTAAATAACGAAACGTTGATGTTAACGAAAGTAAGATACTGTCAGGTAACACTAATAATTTCTCTGGGTCAGAGAAGGTATATTCTATAGCAGGATAGAATATAGTCAATATTAAAGTTTTTTAACAAGATCGAGTTAGAGCCAAAGAAAAGCAAAGCAATAATGGAAGTTTTCAACGTCAACAAATCCTGATAACTTCTACCGATTGCGGGATGTAGAGGTCTGGATAATCCCGCAATATTGTCCAAACTTAGTAAATCCTATTGGCGATAGAAATGATCTTAGAAACTAAGATGATAGATCGAGGAATCAGATGGAAAATACTGACAAGTTCAAGACTCTTCAGGATTCAGTAGGTATTGTCTAAAAATAACGCCTGTCAAATGCTGGATATAAGAAATATCATAGTGCTCAAGTAAAAAATATGCAAATCAAAATCAAATCAAAAATATTTTATCCAAAGTAGATTCTTTACAAGAGTAATTTTTGAACGTCAATAATGTTATTCTACCACAAGTTCGCATGATGTTTAGTTATGGAGAAGAAGCGGCGCAAGAAACTCCATGACTTGAGATGCAGTGGGAATTCTCGTGTTTCTAAATCGTAGCTAGCAACATATTTACGTGCATCTATTTGTCAATTTCAACCATAATTATATCACAAAAATGAAATCACTAAATCAAGATAAAACAATTATAATCTTTGAACCGACACACTAGAAAAACTATTTTGTTTTAGAGAACCCTAGAAACGTCTCGACTCTTATTGACTTTGGGAACTCGACTCAATCTCAAACTGTTAACAACACTTGCGCCGTAAAAATGTTAATAAAACTGATATTATTTTATTTGGGTTTGACATATTGTTATTTCTCGCGAGTTTCTCTTTTGACTAAAGTAGTTTTGGGTTCAGTTTAGTAATATAATGGAAATGTTTGATTTATTGCGGAGATTCGAGGAATAAGCTGAAATGTCTTGATGCTGCCATGAAATAAAACCTAACGAACAAAAGAGAAATGCAAGCTTGGAGTAGTTCCACGTAGTTCTACTGCAGAGCATGGCTGCTTTATACCTATGAGAAGTTTGTACAAATAGCTGGATTTATCTAAAACTTTTGCATTTGGTTAGCATGCTGAATTACGGTCTGAATTCTCCCCATTTTAAGCTGAGGCCCGAAGCAAAGACACAGCGGATAAATAATGATATTTTGAGAGAACAATAAACATGAGTAGTTTCTGATGTAAGTAATGAGGCATCATCTGCGTAGTTCGTCCTAACGAGGTTGGGAGAGCATCCGTCACAATTGCTGTCAAATACTGAGAGATACGTCTACAGTAGGATAGAACTGAAGGTTCTTCATCTTATCCTTGTATGTAAATAAGCAAATTATCTAGTTATGTATCGTTAGGAATAACTATGGCATTTAAATAAAAAGAATGTTTGTTAGCGATAGGTATATCGGATGAGGGTGAAGAAATATAAAGAACTGTAACATTTTTTTTAAACAAATATCGGTTTTCCTGTCGTTTCTTATTGCACTTATTTGAAACAAAGTTACATTAAATAGTATCTATTTCTGTTTCGATTATGATCATTCTACTCTTAAGCAAGAGAGGCAAGTAGGTACTAGAGTAAAAAATAAATATTTTTATTAAAACTTACACACTCACTGCGCTAAGTTCCTTAAACTTGAAATAGTCGTAAAGTGTTTAGAACTTTTTATGTTGATTTATTATGCGGCGAACGCTATTAGGTATATTTTATTTAACAAGGTAATAAATATGATTTATAACCTAATATTTAACGACAAATTTAATATCACCTTAGGTTTAACGCGCCCAGTGCCTGCAGTCCACCTGATAGTTAGTGGCGTCTGCCGCACATGGGCATCTGTAATTACCCCTAGCTAAGATCACAGTCATGTCTGAGGTCGGTCATAAACGCGTAGTTACTAAGGACTAAATTGAAATGCCAAGGCTAAGTATGTATATCTCCCTTACGACACTCTTCAAACCAGAACACAGTAGCGCTGAACACTGCTGTTATACCTAAGGCAGAAAAAAGGGAGTAGCTGGGGCCGCCGGAGTTGAAACACAAAGGGCTCTGCCACGTTCACGACAATTAAGCTTAATATCACTTAATTATAGACCGCTAAAAATTAAACCAATAACTTCGGGGCTATTCCGAAAACCATAACCGTCAATAAGCAGAATTCCCAGCCAGAGACCGGGAAATAATTAAATTAATGCGAGATTCCCCGGACTACACCGTCTCGGCACTTCTTCCTCATCGCAGTAATAACAAGGAATACCAAGGTTTACCCATGATTATAAATTCCAATGAGTTCCCCAAAGGTTACATAGACGTACCGCCTACATCTCGACCTTAATATTATCAAAAATTAAATGTTTGAACGGGGATGATATTCTGTATTTGGCCTCCAAATTTTTGCTGGAATTATCATCAAACTATTATTACGTAGGTACAGATTTACTATATTACAGATAGGAGCTGTGTGAATCTGAGCTTTCTGGTAAATCTTACAATGACCTACCTACCATTGGTGGTACCTTTATTGATACTACAGGTTGACTGATAAATCTTCAGTAATAATAGCCTAATAAAAGTAGTTCAGTAGTTTTAAGCGCTGTTGTATTGTCTTTGAAGGGTATACTACTACATATATTAGGTAAGAAGTATTATCAGAGTAATTCGAACTTGGTCCTCAGTAGCAAAGCATTAGTGGTAAACATTCTGATGGATTTTTATCTTGTCAAAACTTACCATTAAGTAAACCGCATGCTCGTTTGCTACTCCTGTAATATTGTTATAGATATATAAAAATACCAACATAGTAAGTGATTGTTAAAACAAACTGTGAGAAGTGTGAGGTAAAGGTCATATGCGAGTTCTCAATTAGACGCGATACCGCAGTGATTTATATCGGTTCCACTAAATATAAAATCTGAAACAGCGCGAGACTAAATAAAACATTTTGACGGTAAAATCTATTCGTTACAAAAATATCTGGTGAAAACCGTGGGCGGCTGTCGAGCTCGGAAAGACAAATTGTGTGAAGGTATTTTTTCGTAAAATTTAATCAGATCCGACTAGACTTGCTGGATAAATGAACAAATTATTGAACAGGAGGTTTGCGCCGTAGAAATTTTCTTTTGTTGTTTTATAATAGTTTTAATGGACCGGCGCCATAGTGGCTACGCGCGATGTGATTGTGTTTAAGTAAATTTGAAAAACTAGCAAACATGAAAAGTAACAGATGTCGTGTGGTAAGGAAAGATCGCTAGTTGAATGAAATTTGAAATATGTCCGAAATTCATTCGTGAACAAAAACTAGTAACTTATTTAATTTTCGTCTTTTTGTAAAATAATTTCACTTAAGAATCATTTAAGTAATGATTTCAGGAATTAACATAAAATTAGACAACTTTTCAGGAAAGGACATTTTTACATTTACGGAAATCCTCACATAATAATTTAGGTTCCTACAGGTGGTCGAATTCTTGTTTCAGTAAATAAACTTTGTATGACAACTAGCGCCATCTTGGAATAAATTTTAGTACCAGATATGGCAAGCAGCGCCATCTATCAGCTAGTATACTAAACTACTTTGAGGAGTACTACTTTAGCCACACACGTTATAAATTAGTACTTCTGTGTAACGCTAGATGGCCGTATACTCGTATGTGAAATAAAACTGGTTTTCGCTCGCTGGGTGGCGCTACTGGTAATGGAAAGATTTATTAGGTCGATTTCGTACTTATTCTGAAACTAAGTAGAAGTAAAAAAATAATTTCCTGGAACCGCAAGATCCAGCACCCTTATATCTTAATTTAATCAAATACAAGAAAAATACTAGATTAGGATTGGCAAAGATAAAAAAGTGTTTTAAAAGTGTTAGTATTGAAATGAGAAAATGAAATGAAAATGAAAAAATAAAATGAAAAATGAAAATGCGAATGAAAAAATATTTCAACCATGATACTCATTATCTTAAAGGTGGTAGAACTTTCCGCCTTTTGACGATGGAGGATGCCTGGATGACGATGGACGATGGGGGAACATACTTAAACGGGGTGTTATAACATAGTATTTAAGTTTAGCAAAGTATCTGAGACAATTCTCAGGTACTGTAGCCTGAGTTTGATTATAAACGTCCAGAGGCGACAGTAGCCCTTGTCCCTTGTATAGCTGCATCGTTTTCTATTAATATAGGTATTTACCAGAATATAAAGCTAAACAGTTCCAGATTACTAATAACCTTGATATATAAATAGTTCGCTAAAAACCAGAGCAAGCAAGTAAAATAAACTTTACCAAACCACAGTTCGTTTATTAAACTGTTTCGTAACCAAACTAACAAGTCGCAGCCTTGACCCGTTTCTAAAAAGAGGCGCTGATGTAAGGCGGGAATGGAGGAAAGGGTGGTTTGTATAAATAAACTTACTTTACAGTGCGGTGAAGTAAGCGCTGTAACCGCTAATAAAGAGATATATTTGGAAATGTTTTTAAAACTGAGGTTTATTGGTAGTTGGAATAAGAATCTAAAATTTTATTTCTTGCCCAGTTGGCATTTGGATTTATTCTTGTTATCATAATATAGCGTTTACACTTGTATTTTCGATGTCATACAGGAGAGTAAGTACCTAGGTAATCGGCTGATAAATTTTAAGAAGGGTTTCTAATAAGAATCCATCTAAGGATAGATTTGATTTTATAGTATTTTTGCCACTCTTGTACACTTAGGTTACCTACCTATTTCGTGTGTAGCCTAATTTTTATATCTTTAAGAAAAAAATGTTTTCTATAGACTGTATTAATTATACTTTCTTTTTATAATACATTGTTTATTTGCTAATATGAACATTTAGAAAATAATGATCACTTGCAATATTAGAAATATAAAAAGTTAACAGAAACCGTAACGAGGAAACAGGCCGAGCGGTTACACCGCGTAAGACCGATCGTCTTCCCCGTAACGCAAGGTCCACAGCATAGGTATAGGCACCTGCACCGAGCGCTGCGCACAAAGAGAGCAACGCACGAAACTATTCCTCTTCCAGCCGTCCCCATGGCAACGCGCGGCCGATGACCTCGTCGCGACACGCCGCCCGCCCAAGCCGCCCTAGCGTTTTATTTGTAAACAACTTTCTATCACTCTATTTATACCACTTGACCGTTATTAGACGTTCCCATCAGTATTTCGTTAGTGAAGTGACACAACAGGTGTTTGTGGTTTTGGTGTGTGATTCGGGAGTGCATGGGGTTTTCCAGCCTTTTCGCGCGCTATGCGGCTGAAAGAGAGAGAAGGAAGAATAAAGATGGTAAGTAATAGAATACAAGTGTATAATTTTCCTGAAAAAGGTACTAAGCCGCGTGAATTTCATGGACTTCGTTGCGCATTTTCAGGCAACTGTAAATACAGTGATCCTAAATAGAGGAATATTATTAAATTTTCTTAACAAGGAGCACGATGAAATATTGGAGCAGTACAAATATTATTTTCTAATACTTTACCCGCTACCTATATTCTTTCACTTTTTTACCGATATAAGGTTATCCAAAACTAGCTAATTTTAACATTTCAAAGACCATTATTTTTCACTATTAGACCGTTCTTTTGGTATTGACATATTTATCTTTGCATTCCAAGTAAGTAATATTTAAAAGAACTGATTGTAACGTATTATATCTTGCTAAACAAAAGCTTTCAATATTCGTGTATTTAATGTATAAAAAACAATGTAAAATTATGATCATAACTGTAATATCCACGCAAACAATATAATGCGAAGTTTAAACACCACGTACAGTCACAACAGTAATATTATGTTATGTAAATAGGTTACAAGATTTGGACTAGACTATTGACTATTAGGACGATTTTGACTAGACTATATTGGTTTGAAGAAATTGTAATCTTCAAATCAATACTCTGCTTCGATTTTCTTTGTGAAACTATATGAAATATCACGTCGGCTTATATTATTAAACGTTAATTTAATTAAAGACAAGAAAAATTAGACATAGTAGCTTAGTCGTCGAATCTCACAGTACCAATGTTATTGTTAATATTTAATATGTAACGGGTACTCACGATACATTTTGTTAATTATGTGACATAATTAACAAAACGTTTGAGTACCCGTAACATATTAATGACTAGCTGATCCCCGCGGTTTCACCCGCGTTCACGCGAGGAGGGCCGCAGGAGCGCGGCGCGCGCGCTTATGTTTTTTTCGAAATTAAAGTAGCCTATGTTACGCCTTAGATCTTCAGCTATCTGTCAGTGAAAGTCCTGTCAAAATCGGTCCATCTGTTTAGAAGATTAACTTGGCCAAACAGCTATAGAACGAAGTAGCAAAAAATAGTTGTATCGTGTAAATAATATACTTAGGCTTATACGGGAAAGGGCTCAAACAATATACCTATTATTCGAGATTTTACTATTTTTGCTTCAATAAAATAACCCTTTCAAAATTTCTAGCAAGTTTATGGCCGGTTATAAAGCTGTAAATCATAGCTTTATGGTGTTTGTGCGAGTTACTAGTAAATTGGGTCATTTCACCGTGTTAGCGTTGAGGTGGAACAGGCTTCGTGCACGCAAAATGTGCTGAAGGTTGTTGTTAACAGAAAGCAGCACGTAATGCTACCTCTACCATGTTACTACGTAGCTTAATATGTTATTTATAGTTGAGAAAATTAAATGAAAAAGAAATATTTTACTTCCACCGAAAGTATATACCTACCTACCTGTAATTTTAGCTTTCGAAAGCTTTTGTATAAGTATAAGGTGGTAGAACTCTATGTAGTTCGACTCCGGCGGCACCACTGTCACACCTATTTCTGCCATATGACAGCAGTGTTAAGCACTGTTGTGTTCTGATTTGAAGGATGTGGTAAAGGAGACATATTTATACGAGGCGTTCCAGTGGTCTATTTCACTTTGATTACCCAGATGATATCACTTCAGTTCAGCCCTTAGAGGTAGCAACGCATCTCTGTGGTCTACCCCAGGCAGTGGCGGATTTGCCCTAAGGCACAGTAGGCCCGGGCCTAGGGCGGCCGGATTTAGGGGCGGCCGGATTCAG